>VRLP01000792.1:0-180448 GCA_009660295.1 Lophius piscatorius | reverse complement strand
TTGTGGTTAATTCAACTTACTGAGTTGGAATGGCTCCTACTTTATTTTAAAGGGTTGGTCCAGCTAACCCTAACCCTAACCCTAACCCTAACCCTAACCCTAAGTACAATTACCCCTTTTAAATGCAGTTTATCTAACTTAATTATATTAAGTTGGCCCAATGGAAAATAATCCCCTTTGAGTGCCAACAACGTGAACGGTGGCAGAAATGTGAGTTTTGACTCAGATTTCGGAGGACATTAAATGAGACAAGAGTGCAGAAACCCGATCCTATCACTCATAAAGTTGAAAATCCAACATTATGTATTTTGCAAACATGATATTAGTTCATAAAAACTCAACTAAATGTAACAGCTGGACAATTTTTTCTTTTTTTTCTGAGTGTCCATGGAACACTCATTCAAAAAAAGTGAAGCGTCTTAAGAAGATGTTCTGATTTTAAATCATACAGTTAAAAAATGTCTGACATCTTAAGAACTTATTTATCAGCTGAAATACTCTGATTAACAAGAGAAAAACATGTTTCAAAGCTTAAAGTTCTGGTAGGAGTGATATTATGGAAGTTTTGTGAACATTTGAGACATGTTAAGCGAGAAAGTAATAACCTAAACCACCCAGCCACAACATTAGAACCGGAGTGTCGTGTGACTGACTGGTAATATTTAAACGGCCCAGGAGATGAAACCTTATTTGTCAGATTCATCCTTCAGGAAGCTGTGACAGTAAACGCACCATCTCCTTTCATTCTAATTCTGATCGGGGGGTTTATGGCTGGGTTTTGTTGCAGGATCTCGGGTTGAGTGCGGCGTGTGACTATTTTCATCAATCATTTTTCTCCCAACAATCATTTTGAAGCATCACTATGGAACATTAAACCTCTCCACTGGAACTAAGAGTAATCTGATTTACCTTCATGTCATGGATTTGCAGCAGCCATGACTGGCTGATGGGTCATATTTAATGAAAAGCCACATGGGCAGCAGCTTCAATATCCCCTAAATAGATTAGATAATAAATGAGGAATCCTGATAGCTGTCATTCTCCTACAGATGTGTAAACTGAAGAGATTATCTCAGTTGCTTATTGATGCGTTTCTGCGGATCACAGCTCGGTGGCTGAGCTTCCTACGTGACACCAGATTAACTTAGAATGCAAAGAAGCCCGCCTCTGATTACACCCACAGATCTAACCCCGATCTGCCGGAGATTAGCTAAATTGGGTCGTTTTGGACGGAGAATTAGATTTTAACACAGTCTTTTATTTTCAAATGTATTTCTGGCATATTCCCCTCCACATAAAGGCTCTACGGTTTGCAGCTCTTTCATGACATCAGTCTATTTTGTCTTTGTTTGCTTTAAAAAAAAAAATTACATTTAGCTTGTTGCATTCTGCACAGAGGGGGAAAACACTAAAGGCTCATTAGCTTCTTATTGATTGGCTTCCTACAAATCAGTCCATAATTATTTTGGTCTGTGTTTGAAACAATGATCATAATGAATCAGGCCTGATGAGCCTTGATTGCCTGCAAAAATGACTGGGGGGGGGGGTCCGCTCTTATTTTGAAGGATTAGTGGCTTCTGCTTCCTGTCATGAAAACAACACTGATGTACTTACAGAATTTAGTACCTGCAATAGTTAAATCAGGGAAGAGAAGATTTTTTTGTGCACGTCTCGATTCTTTATTATAGTAATTTATTTTATGTGATGTCCATATATTTCTATATAAATTGATGATTTTACTCTCTGAACTGTTTGTGAAGACAATCTTGTAGCTCTTGTGTTGAAAACTGACGGGAGAAATGATTTTCAATGATTCCACTGGTTGTACAACCTAATGCAGTTCACTTAAATCACCACACGATGGCACTAACGGGTTAAAAATCTACATCCACCACAGCTGGAAGGAAAATTATTGAACACCAATTGTATGTTAGAAGGGTTTCTTAGTGCAAAATATACAATTTATAAGTTATTTTAAATGGCCAAATCAAACATGAACACTTTAAATGACTCAATTCAATGTTTCCCACCCGGAATATAACATAAAATCCTACATTTACTGATCTCAAAAATGATCCATCCCCCTGAACAACACCCCTCATTAGAGACGTATTTGTATATGAGACGCTGTTCGAACACCGAGTCAACCTTCATACACTCACTTGAGCTTTAAAGTCCCAAAGACTTTTCTGTTCATTTCTAAATTTAAATCAGACGTTTGACCACCGGTGACCCAAATCCACAAGAAAAGTCACTTGAGTGCAGCTCAAACGTCTGTAGATGAGCTAAAGGATTTGGGATGGTGTTGGGATGAGTGGTAAAAACAAATGGATCTCTTGTAGGTCAGCGGTATAAAAGGAGGAGGAAGAATGAAGCAGATGCTGCAGAGAAAGTTTCACTTGTACAGTGAAGGGGAAACCTGCAGCCTGCAGCGGCTAAGATGGAGTCCATCATGTCTCTGTGGGTCGGCTGAGACGTTGGTGTCACCTCGTAGTCCAGAAGTTTCTTAGAAAATTCTAGAATTTCCATCACAATGAATCATAGAAAGTATTTCCATAGGATTAAACTGTTTTTTTTTCCTTCAGATTTGAGCAATCCTCTTGGGCTATATTAATTTATTTGGATTAGATAAGCTGCATTTAATTGATTTTTCTGCAAAAATAGTGCTTTTCAATAAAATTCAACCTATTCCAAGTAACTGAGTTCAATCAACCGTATTAAATTATATTGCCTTATCTTGAGTCCATTAAGTTAGGGCCCAAAAAAATGACTTAAACTCGAACCAAACTTTTCTAAATTCATTCAAAAGGTTTTTTTTTTTTAGTTTGTCAACTTAAATAGTCTATTTTTACGAGGCATCTCTAAGCTACCATGAAGTGCCATGAAACCGTGAATTAATGCACTTTTTGTGCCACGCCGTCATATTTAAGATTTCTCTAGTATTTCTGTCACTTAAGAAAATATTAATCCCACAGAAAATCTCTGGTGGGATTTGAAGAAGGTGGTCGCAGCATGTAAACCCAGGAATGTTACAAAAGTGAGGAGTGGGCTAAGATTCCTCAGTAATGTTACCAGCAGCTGGACGTCCTCTGGAAAGACACGGAGACGCTCATCTTGGAGGAGCCTGATAATTCTGAGACAGACGTCAGTAAAAGCATTTTGGGTCTGAGCTCTTTTTCTGGACACTCAGAGCTGCTTGTAAGAGTTTGTATGAGCAGGGATGGTGTTTTTTATCAATACATACTTTTTTACTACAAGCCTTTTGCATTATATTATGATTAATATATCTTATGTCCGGGTATTCTATGGATCTTTTTCTTTTCTTATCGGACAATGAAGTTAAGATTTTTGCGTGGATTATGCAGGAATGCGTGACACCACAAACATCTACGTCCTGTTTATTGATAAATGTTGAAAAATGTACTTTATTGTTGCATCACTTTCTTTTTCATACAACGGCTCCCTCTAAAGAATGAAAAAACGATATAAAGAAGATAGAGCAATTGGAGTCACCTCATATGCACCGCATCTGGACCAAATCAGATCAACGGTTGAGATATTATGGCCTCAGGTGCAGAATCAGCACCTGGCCGCCATCGCTGTGTGTCTGAGTGCATGAATGAAAGATGATGGAAAAGACTTTCCCCACCCAGGTAGGAAAACACAGCGTGTGCCGTCTGAGTGTACGACACGTCCAGGCTGCCGGAAAGACATGTCGTCACTTTCCCAATCAGTCCCAACATCCGAGGAACCGTCTGTAGCGAGGAAAGAGATCCCAACTGTGGAATGGAAAAGGTTTTGATTTTGACAAACTGGAAATACTCAGCATCCATTAGGAAGTATAAAAAAATACAAATGAATGTATTTCAATCGCCTAAATACACATATTGTCAGTCCTACATCACATTTGTACATACAGTTTTGTGAAATATGATTCTACAGTTTCATTTATCGACCAGAAAACCTTCATCTGACCTAAAACCCACTCACAGAATGAGTTTATGTTCAATATAACAGTGGCAACAAATAAAAACAATTATGAGAAATAAAAGTAGAAAATAGCACAACTTAAACACTTAGTTATTGTTTGTTGAGAGTTCAATGTGAAAAATAAACGTCTTTGAGTTTTGGGTGAATAAAAATGTATTTGGAAAAAAAAGACATTAAAAGACCAGCAGACATTAAAGGTGCAGTTCAACCAATAAAGCTACATTTATCATTTATTATTACATAAGTCGTTACTCCTAAAGCATCCTCGGAACCTCGGTGTGTGATGTCATCGTCTCTCTACCTGCCTGAGTAATTTCTTGTTACAACTACACAAAAAATACACAAGTGGTGAGAATTAAAATCATTATTCAATTAGAAATACAATAATCTGTGTAAAGACTCTGGTTGAAGTATTGATTCAGTAACCTAGAGAGCAACAAATGTTGAAGTTGTGACAGTCGGAATTAAAATTGTCTTAATACGATTTTTTTCACAATAAACATACAGTTTTCCGGAAATGCACAGAAAGATGATGATCCCTCTTCATTCTCAACTTAAAAACCCTGTTTCAGTGCAATAAAGTCAGGAAATATTAAGATTAAAAAAAGAGATAAGGGGATTTTAGTTAAATAGATCTAAATGTCATCAGCATACAATGCAGCTTTTTGATCTTCTCTGCCTTATCTAAAAACCGTCTTGAGATATTTGGCAGGTATTCAGAGTATAAATATAAAATATTAAAAAAAGAAA
The DNA here is from genome assembly GCA_009660295.1 of Lophius piscatorius. Lineage (NCBI taxonomy): Eukaryota > Metazoa > Chordata > Actinopteri > Lophiiformes > Lophiidae > Lophius > Lophius piscatorius. The sequence continues at coordinate 175,708 of VRLP01000792.1, read as the reverse complement.
GATAGTTAAATGTGTGTTTTCTTTCTGTGTACCCTCATCACAAATTAGAGAGAAATGTCAACTTTATTGGGACCAAAAGTCCTTAAAATCCTCACAGTCACGGAGGAGAATTATGACCCTTTCTTGACAAAAGTGAAGGCTGACACACACAAATGGAATTCTTCTCTTTCCTGGGTCTGAGTGTTAGAATTAATGTTGAAAGATGAATATCGTCCCAAGGTATCGCTTCTTATTCCAAGAACTTCCTGTAGAAATCCCCATCAAAGCATATACTGAATAAAAACAAGATTATTTATAGATTAATTTGGCAGTGGAGGAAGCTAAGGATTAAATTAAACTCGATAAACTCAATAAAGAATGCCCCCCCCCAAAAAAAGGACAAAAAATGCAGGATTGGGTCACTTTAACATTTGTGATGGTTATGGTTGGACTTATAATGTTAGAAAACATGTCTAGAAAATATAAAACTGTAAAGTCTAAAATATTGTCTGTCATGAACTGAATTCTTTATTATTAGATATAAAATGTCCATCTTAAAGAGGAGTCATCACCGGTCTCACCACAGGGTGGCAGTAATACTCTGAGATGAGGGGAGCTGGGGTCCGAACTCAAGTTAAGACTAAAATGATGGACTTCAGATCTTTCACTGGGGGGCGCCCACCTTGTCCAGGTGGGTCCTGGCCGGGTAACAGCAATAATGGGGGAAAAACCCAATATAATTCCTCAAAGTTCAAATAAACATTCAAAATTGCGTTTTGTCCTCCTTCAATCCTGGAAACACTGTGGAATCTTGAAGGAGGAGCTGGAGAGAGATGCCAGGGAGAAGGGGGGGGGGGGGGGGGGGGGGGGGGGGGGGGGGGGATTAGTGGATTCCTAGTGGATTCCCATTATTATTCCCATTAGTGGATTAATGGAATAATCCAAAAGCAAGAGTTATTGACCCTTATAAAAAATAAGTATATTCAAATGTGTTACTTTTATATTACTTTTAAACTATAAAAATAAATTATACTTGCAGTCTGAATTTTATTTACTTACAGGAAATAAAAGTAACACAATCATACTGAAGTAAACTTGGCTTATAAAATATATGTTAAAATCAAAAGTGCAGAATCCCTTTTCACCACACAAACTACTGTTAGACACATATTATACCAATTATTTAAGACTGATGACAGTTGGTTTGCACTATCATTAAATTAAATCTATTATTATTATTATTATTATTATTATCATTAGTCTTACAGCGGCTGCCTCCTAACTGGAGGATTGGCAGGTACCAGCGGCCCACCTGTTGGAGTAAGACCCTGGACTCAAATATCCTCCCACTGAATGAGGGTGGGTATACATGATAAATTATTAATATAGTTTACTACTCATATGCTTGAAGTAATATAACAAGTGTACGTTTTGTAATCTAAAGTGGGCTAATTGGGTACCAAGGACTGTTTGAAAAGTAGAGTTAAATACACCGGTGTCGTTTTTGAGCAGGGCTGTCAAACTCAATCCCAGAGGGGGCTGAAAACTGACAATTATGTACAATTTATTCTTATTTTATTTACTGATTTTGAATAAACCAAGGGAATAGAAAATAGTCAAATTACAGATAAAAATAAAAATAGATCTGCATTATTCATTTTAATGTCTCTTATCTATCAGCAGTATCACGGAATCATTTTCAATGACTAGTTCTTATAAGCATCCACCAAAAAACAGCCAGAAAACTTTATTAATTATCTGTTTTTAATCAACAAAAAGGAACTTTGAAATAACCCTTGGTCAATGGCCGAGCTGTTTTAGCCATTCCTTTCTTCTGCAACAATAAAACGGTAAAAGTAAACTGTTGCTCCTCTTATCTGTTCCTGCAGTCAGTAAAGTGCATGAATAACCTACAGGTTGCTTCCTTCTGGCACTCTTGATTGACGCATCAGCTATCGCAGTGCATTCTGGGATTCGTAGTATATGTGGTGTTTGTGCTGAGGTATACTTATTTTTTTGTGACAGGAGTCCACTACAATAATGTATGAAAAAAAAACACATTTTGTATAAATATTTTAATAAAATCTTGTTGTGTTAAAATCAGATTAAGGAAACAAAGTTGAAGCCTGGGTAAATAACCAAGGTGTCGGAGACATTAGGTGTGTGATGGCGTCCCCTAAACTGGTTAGGCCCTGTAGCTGATATACTTAAAGGAGGCCTGAGGGCGGAAAAAGCAATCACAACATAGAAAAAATCCACATGGAGGCGATACAACATTTCCATTTCCCAATCCCATGATCCCCACACATCTACTCCCAACTATGTTTTAACAGATGTGGAAAATATGGCAGGAATTTTCAGAAACTTTCTTTCCACAGCAGCTTCTCTCTTAGTCTCAAACAGTTTAAATAATTGTAAAAAGTTTACGTACCGTGTCTTGTTCCATATCTCTCAGACCCCACTGAAATATAAATCATCAAATTCACCTGTGCCACAATAACGGGAGACCACGCCGTTTGAAAAAGCCATGATCTTCTTCCACACAGTCTTTATTTGTAAATAATAAAAATTAACTCTTGAATATAAAACATACACATCAGTTAGAGCCACATCTGTTATACAAACAAGAACTGTTGCAGTGAATACTTTAGTCTTTCGTCTAAAATCGTGGTTTGGGAGTGGGGGGAGCCGTGGGCTGTAAACAATCAGTATCCCTGGAGTAATACTGACAAAGGAAAGGGCGGTCGGCCACGCCGCCGAGTTTCAACAGAAACATCCAGAAAATATGCCTGCTAAAAAACAAATAAACAGATTAATCATTGGTTTTAGAAGTCCAGTCCAAACCAATAGTGGTAAACGAGGGAAAGAAGAAGAAGGAAAGCTTTGTTCCAATTGGTTCTGCTTGTTTATTCTGCAACTTGGGTCAAAAATAAAGGCCTATTAGCACCCCCTTGTGGCTCAGCGCCGCTCAGCAGGCTCGAGCACATCCACAGGACGCAAATTCCCTTCAACCAAACCAGGAATGTTTTTTGTGTGTTGTCTTTTCGTAACTTAAGTTCAAGCTGCTCATCCTGGTTTGTATGTACAGGGAGTGCGTGTGTGTGTGTGTGTGTGTGTGTGTCTGTGTGTGTGTGTGTGTGTGTTGGTGACAGTTGTGCACTCTTTATATTCATATATCTATATCTTTATAATTTTCTGTCAAACTCATAATGATACTTCATATACATTTATCTGTATTACACACATTCTCTATCTCGGTCTCTAGCCCCGACTGTGTTCAACTACAGTTCAGACATCTGCACCCCCAGGTGGGCCAGGGGGCCCAGAATACTCAGTACTAACGGAACAGCACTGCTTTTCAAAGGGCTCAAGAAAAAAATAGGATTTATCTTTTTACGGAGACTTCCTAAAATGTATATTTAGTCCCAGAGTGGTAGGCGTGGCCTGGGTGGAGTTGATCCCCTCTATTGGTCCGCTCCTCTCAGGAGGAGGCGGGGATGGCTTGGCTTTTCTCGGTTTGTATTCATATTCAGTACGAGCAAACTGTACAAGAACATGCAACATACAAGCTGGCCTAAAAGTATGTGGAACTAACACACATAGTCTAGTCTTTTTTTCTGTTTTTGTTTTTTTAGAGAACTACTCTTTTAATTTTGCCTCAACTTCTATTTTACAAAAAAAAGGAGAGAACAAAACAAAGAAAAAACGAAACGGAACAGAACTAAATAAACGTGCATGCAGCTTGGTGGGTTCGGGGCGGCAGGGGGGTGGGGGGGGTCCCCGAGTCATGCTGCTCCCTCCAAGAGGGGGGAGGTTGGGGCGCGAGCGTGGCCTATGGCGCAGAGTTGCTCGAAACGAAACAAGTAGACAGAGGGAGTCTGCACCTAATGGTACCGTTCCGAACTCAAAACGAAGACGGAAGAAAAAAATGATTCCAAAATTAACGGAATGAAAATTTTGGCCTCTAAGTTCTTTCCTATTTGTTCAGACGAAGAGCAAAACTTTTAGTATGCCTCCGTCTGAATAAAGGACTCAAGCCGTTCTTGTGCTTTCTTTCATATGTCACAACAAGGCAAAGGATGTGCACGTGCGTGTGCATGTGCACGTTCACATTACCTCAACATGTGACCAGACCTCAAGCTCCGTCATACGGTTAACGGTTAACGGTTAACACTGGCAGACGTCAGCCGACTTGGGACTTGACGGGACGGAAACAGGAAGCTACCTCAGTTTGCTACTCACCCACACCGACACGCTCACACCACTCATCCTTGTGCCCTAAAGTGAGCTCTACTCTGATTGGCTGGAGGGCTACTAGGTGGAGGACATCCACTTTGATCGGGGTGCTCTTATTGGAGCTGCGAGAGACGGGGTGGAGGAAGCAAAGAATGGACATCAGAAGAAAGACGAGGTGAGTGTTTGAGAGAAGAGCCTCCACTGCTGCAGCTCGGAGGAAAAAAAAACAACAAAAAAAGCAAAGCTCTGAAAACTAAAGGCTAACGAAGGAGGAAGAGGAGGAGGGAAGGTGTGAGACGTGATTGTCAGACTCCAGCTTAACTTTGATTGGCTAGTTCTCTCTCTCGCTCATTCCCTGTCGCTCCGTGTGGCTTTTACTGGTCGACCGAGAGCTCTTCCCAGTTGTCCTCGGGCGGGTTCTCGCCCGCTGCTCAGTTCTGGTCCAGTGGCTGTGGTCCATTATTTTGTCATTGAAGGAATATTACGGGGCGCGGGTAGTCGCCACCCGATCACTAGGACCGAACGCCCGGTGGTGGTCCTGAGCTGTCCAATGACGTCTGAGACGCCAGCCGCGTTAGCGGAGCTAATGTAGGGTCCACCAATGAGGAGGGTGGAAACAGTTTGTACCAGCCGATCACCGTGCTCGAGAGGTCCAGCTCCTCCAATAGGATCTGTGCTACACCCATGAAACACTTGTGGTCCAATCGTCCGTAGTCGCCCCACACTATCACCTAGAGGACAGAATAAAGTTCAAGGTCAAATGTTAATAAATCATGGTTAGATGTCGGTGTCTTCAAATGAGCAGCAATGCTTTCATTTTCATCTCCATCTATCTGCACAGAGACTTGTTCTCTCCTCAGGTATCAATGACTGTCAACTGGACTCTTTGTTGACCTGGATGAATGACAATCCACACAAACATTCTTACAACCTCTCTCTCACCCACACCCCCTCAGAGGGAAGTTACCTGAAGCACTTTGCCCTGGGGGCTCTCTTCAAAGAGCAGGTGCTGCTGGTAGAGCGGCTCCAGGGTCTTTCGTGCAATTTTTGTTTTCTTTTTGGCTTTACATGTTCCGTTATCCAGCAGGTACACCTTGACATAGGGAGCTGAGGATGGAGGGATGCAGGTAAGAAGGAAAAAAAGAGGAGGGAGAAGAGGAAGCAGGAGGTAAAAGCATCAATTTGACATTCAAGCTTTGAGTTTGGGAGTTCTCTTTTAATGTTTTGATGTGTGTTTTTCATACCTGGAAGGGATTTGGAGCCTGGTTTGGGTATAAGGCCTCGTGCTCTGATCACCTCCACCTCCAGCTGGCCCTTTTTATCCATCAAACCAATCTGAACATCTCCTGCATGTAAAAAATAATAATATAATAACGCACACAGACACCACATTTGTATTAGAATTATTTATTAGTAACATTTTAGAGTGTATCTATTGCGGCTGTTCTCCAAGCTCTGAGAGCAGCGCAGTCTAGGATTTGGGGTGTTGGAATGGATTGTGCAGAAGATTCGACGGGGCCATCACTCACCCATGGCAGGTGTAGCCAGTGTTTGCCGTCCAACCAGCTGACCGGGACCTAAACCGTCCAGGAAGTCACTGAACTGACTGTCGGCTCCCAGCCGCATCCCTGAGAAGATCAGACTGACACAAACACACACAAATGAATCAAAACTCCTTACATCAGCAGTGAAAACACACAGTTCCAAGATGCAATGAAGGATACAGATATCCATATGGGGAAGAATCAGTCTAATTATACTTTTACAGTGGTAATCGTTATTTCATAGCGGGGTGTAAATAAAATGCAAGCGTCTTTGTTTTTAGAATAAGCAAGCGGACAATCTGAAACCAGCAGATGGAAGCCATCATTTTGAGGTTTTGGAAAGTTTAGTTGCAAGATGCATAGCCTACAGTTAGACTGATCAGCCATAACATTAAAACTACCTTCATTTTCTTCCAAAAGAGATCTGTAATTTACTGTGTGTTCTTATAGTTTATCAGAAGGACCATTAACTTTTTCATCAATTTGTATTACTGAACTTCTAATGCGGCCGTGGGAAACACTGGCTAACTGCAGACCCCAAACAAGTTCTTCAGTTCACTTGTCACCATCACCACTCTGTCTATTCATTATACCCTTGAAAAGTCAGGGATATTATAGAATTCTCCCCGCTGCGTAGCTCAAAAACTATGTCATGGATCATTTACAGATTTTATATCCACATAGACCTCGGTGCGAGGAACAACCGGAGTATCTTTGGGAAAGGGTGGTTGTGTATTTCCGACACCAGGGGGAGTTTTATCTTCAAACATTTTTGCGCCATAATTTCTAAACAGTGGGTCTTGTTCTTGTTCTTGTTCTGACTGTTCTTATATCTGAGAAATGGCATTTGTCCACCTGTTTGCTGCGTATGTGGTAAGTGATAGTGGAAGTTATGGTGATGCTTACCTTACTCCAAAACTAGACCTCTGCTGTCATCCGTGACAGCAATGGTCTAGAAAAGTCCTCAATCCCCTACGTTGTATAAGAAACCCCTTGTGGGTTGATCAAAAGCAACTGGACTTCTGTTTTGGCCTGAAGCCGTTCACCTCTCATGAAAGAAGCTTCTTCAGACGAACCAAATTTGGACTAAATAGAAACAATGGTTTATCTTTTATGAAAAACTGTGTTTTTAAAAAACTCCCCCTAGTGGATAAAACATGAGCTATTAAAGTAAATAAAAATAAAATAGTGATCTTCTCTATTTGATTCATTTGCACTTAATTTGACTTAATTTGAAGCGATGGTTGAGATATTATGGCCTAACAATTTTGGAGATCATGCTCCCCATAGTGTCAGAAATATATAACCTAACTCTCTCAAAATCATCCCAGTTTTTCCTCGCACTAAGGTCTACATGGGTACAAAATTTGTAAATGATCTAAAAAATGGTATTTGAGTTATCCCGTTAATACGATGGACCTGCGGCGGAGGCGGCCACCATGACAATTCCATAATATCCCAGACTTTTGGGGAATAAATTATATCTTGCTACGTAGTATATCCAATCCAATGACAGGTGCCAGTGTAGAGAGTTAATCCATGTTGTTCTGAAGTTGCCCGTTAGTGGTTATAATGTTATGGCTTAACCTTCTCTCACACAGCTCTCCTTCACAGGTACCTACTTCCCCTCAGAGCTGTAGCTGTTCATGCTGCCGTCAGTCGACTCTCTGCTGGCCTGCCGGTTCATGGCTGAGCCTCCCCGCGGGTACTCCACAGCCATGCCCGTCTCCACGCTCCTCTGGATGCTGCTGGCGGTCTTACCCACCTTTTTACCTGCTGACACTTCTGTGGCAGAAAACAAGTATTAAACAATTGGTCTGGAGAGATGCCATCAGAACCAGAGCTCTAACCAGTTACCAGGCATCTCATGTCCTACCGGCCTTAAATTTAAACCGGGAATGAAGAAGGTTGTTAAAAGTTGAGTCTTATTTTTCTAGCATTAATTCAAGGTAGACACTGAGACATGCCTGAAAACTGCAGGCTGAGGTTTATCCATTTGCAGGCCATCCCATGCAAATCAATATTCCATTGTGACCTCACCAACATCCCAAGGTGAAGATATGTTACGCTTCTGAAAAAGGTTGTGTGTCAAAAATCTGACAATTTTGGAGAGTAAGACTGATCCGTTGAAATCTAGGTGATGAGGTCACTTGAGGAAGATAAGATGGTTTAGTAAGCCCGCCCCCGTCTTGATTGATTGGCCAGGATGTAAAGGTGAAACTCAGAGGGTTAAAGAAATCATTCATCCAGACTTAAAGGAGGAGTTCAGCTCTTTTCAAGCCTGCGGTTATCAGAACATATCACATTCATTCAGTCCGGCCAGTCAGATAGTGTTTATTCCAACAATCTGAATATCGAGAGGATATTTGAGACTGAGCAAGGCTTCTTGCAGATCTGAACCATCCTTTGAACACAGCAGTGACGGAGGAGGGTTGAGTAAGGAAGCGTGCAGAGGACAGAGTTCAGGAAGGGCTTGGGGTGCAGGGAACTTTTTTCCTGTGTCTTTTGCCGTGATTCTTTCTTCCAAACTTCCTGATTTTGTTTTTGTTTGTGTCTCACACAAATGTTGAAAATAAATTTAATATGATGCTTTCTTGGTTATCTTATACTTAAATATTCCTAAACTCGTTCTTCTTGACAGACCCATATTTCCGGGATCCTGCCTGATGACATCACATATTCCACTCAGATACCTACATAGTTTTTTTTTACACAACTCTACATTTTAATACCAAAAACAATTTATGTCAAATGCAAATGTTGTAAAATGTGCATGAAGCTCCCTCTAGTTGTCATAGGTGGTATTTTACAACCAAAATCTCTCTCTGGGGTCAAAATCTTATTTTTGGCACATTTTGGCTACTGAGCCAAATGGAGAGTCGTCCTTCCACAAAAAAAAACAATGTAAATACGAAGGGAAAGCTTAATAAGATATAAATGTTTTATTTATTTGATTATTTATTTGACTTTGATGATATTCCTTCATGCAAAGCTAATGGTCATGCACCCGTTACTCTGTTCTATTCTGAAAAGCCTGTTCAAGTCCCAGGAGGTGACAGAGACGTTCATGTGAGGGAACGGAGTAATTAAATAACCTTTGGTTATTTCTCTATTCAATCAAAAAGATCGACGTCTTTGTTTAGAATTAAATTCAAACAGCGGACATGTGTGAGTGAAAAGAAGGAGAGCAGTGAACCTAGAAGACTGAACATTGGTGCATCCATTTGAAAGAGTCCCCAGAGACACTAGTGGTTTGTGAACAATATACTTATTTCCTGTTAATTTGTAAAACCACCTATGAGGGAAACATTTAAGTTGTCTAAGGGTAAGGAATTTAGCGCAAAAGCTTATTTATTGGGCCGATGCAGCATGCATGCGTTGGTGTGTGAGCTATACTGGCACACCTGGAAGCATCACCACCTGCAGTGAAGGTTAGACTGGTTTACATAGCTCTCTGTCTGACTACCTTCCCTTCAGTCTAGCTAGTTCTTTACCTTTCTGTCTGTCCGCCGCCTTACCCGCTGCCTCTGAAATAACACACATAACAACAACAGACTAATAAACAACAACATCAGAAACAACAGCAATATTTGTGTGTTAGGGACCCAGAGGTTGTTGTCTGTGTAGAGTGTACTGTTTATGATCATGTGTGTGTGCTTTTCTCTTAAACTTGTTGATCCACGATTGTTAATGGTTTATCCAAACCAGCTCTGAAGGCAACCAGAACATGAACTGAAGTATTTTTCTCTGTAAATGAACCCCAGGATACCTCTTTACAATAAGACCACCTTCAAAATAATTTGTAATGGTTTATAATGAGGTTATAAATGAGGGTGTAAACACTTTAGAAGTCATTAGTCAACGTTTATAAACTGCTTATAACATAACACATGTGGTCACTATTTTGCAAGCATCAGGTCTCTGATATCATTAATGTCTAATGAGTTATAGCAGCTTATTAATGATTTGTAACGTGTTTACAACTTAATTGGTAGACCATATACGAGACATTTATAAGTCCGTTAATAAGGGGGAGTCTTTTCGTACAGTTGTACCAACCCCAGATGCAGCAGTAAATCAGGTGCTGTGTTTAGGAATTAACATTTAATCTCTGCTGTGCTGGGTAGGCCTGTACTAGTGTGAACAGCAAGAAGATTCTGCGTTCAATCCGCCTGGAGCCTTTCCATGAAGTTTGCATGTTCTCCTTGTGTTTGTGTTCGGTCCCTCTGGGTGCACCTGCTTCCTCTCACAGTCCAAAAGCATGCAAAACAGGTAAATTATTGACTCTGAATTACCTGCAGGTGAGAAAGTGAGCATGAATTGTTGTTTTTCTCTATGTGTTGATCCTGTAATGAAACAAAGGACTTGTCCAGGGTATATCCTGCCTATCGCCCAATGTCATTTAGTATAATATATACAATTGTATATTATAATATAATCTAGTTTGTTGCTTTCTAGACCATGCACAGGATAAGCAGTTACAGAATATCAAACATAAGATATCAAGATGAGTTGTCATTGAAAACTAACAAATGTCCCCCCAATGTGATTAAGTGATTCAAATAAAATCATATTATCTGACCAACCATTGACTAACTGTAGGACCAAAGAGGATCCAAAGACACCACCATCCCTTTGGATTGTCTTATTACTCAGAAAACAAAAATGTATTCCAGCAAAATAATGTGAAAAATGGGAGTCACTTAATAAATATCATACAATTGATTAAAAAAATGAAAATAAGCTATAAAATAAAATATTGCTGCTTCATGTTCAAATATGAAAATTGTAAAGCAGCATTTGAACTTGTTTAAAGTCTGATCCACCAGCTTTCTCAAAGATAAAATGAGTGATTTACCCCACAATATAAAATCTATTCGATGCCATTTGAGGGCGCAGATCTTCTTGAGAAGGATATTGCAGATTTAGATGAATTAAAAGAATGTCTAACGGTGGTTATGTGGGGTCAAGCACAGATTAGTGCTGCGTGTGTTTGTGAGATGGTGTCTCGAACTGCTGGGACTCTTCTCTCACCTGTCTGACTGAGTTGTGAGGTACTCAAGCTGCGTCTCGATGGCAGGATGGCGACGACTCGTTGGCTGAGGCTTGAGCGCCGCTTCTTGATCCCGCTTCCAAGGCTCCCGAGCGCTGTGTCTGATTGGCTGCCGTCCGTGTGCTCCATGCCGTAGATCTCACCGCTCACACTGGTGCTCTTCATCATGTTGCGGCCCGTTGCACGCATGGCCCTGATGACATCACATAGTCCATTCATTAAATTGCAAACACAAGGAAAAATAGAGGGAAAAAAAAAAGAAAGGTTAGTGTCTGAGCGAGCAGGCGTGGCTACCTGAAGCGTCCTCGGGGTCTCTCTGATTGGATGGACATGTAGCTGGTGCTACTAATGCGAGAGGCACTGCTGGTTCGAGAGATGGCTGACACGTCGCTGACATCACTGTCTGAGGACTTATGGGAAATGTTTTCACTGCTCCTCCTCTGGTCCTTGTAGAGCTGCAGAGAACACAGACGAGAAACATGCAGATATGTTGTACATTGATATCTTCATCAAATACTGAAAAGCCTGCATTGAAAAATACTAAAGCCACGGACAACCTAGAGGACACTCTGAGATCTCCAACCTCCGCTAAGCTTATTTACAAATCCTACAATGATGACCTTCTCTATTCTGCATGATGATGAGGCATGATGATTTTCCCCTACTAGGATCTATAAGTGGCAGGTATCAGCACAGAAGAAGGTTAAGGTTAAGAAGGTTTCCAGAGTCTCATGGTTTGTGTAAGATCTAACTTTCAATGCTAAATTTTGGACATCAGTTTATGGTGTAAGAATAAAAAAAGCTACTAGCGGCTGGAGGATCTTGGAAAAAAGAAAGAAAAAGAAATATAAATATATATACACATATATATAATATATATATATATAATTTTATATACACACAATGCAATGCAAAGAAATAACAGTTATTATTTGACGAGAAAATGAAAGCCTTGGTCATCCTCCATCGGTCATTTTGGTATTTATTTTGACACATTTTCATCCACATTATAGGATTAATGCTATTTTTGCCTGTGTGTTATGACCATCTGTGTCACATTTAAATCATTTCACATCCAAATGGGTTACAGTATAATCCATCAAACACAGCACTGACATGATGCATGCCAAAAAGGGGAAGTACGTGCATGTAGACATGTGTAAAAGCCAGGATGTCCCCATAAAACTGTCATTTCTTTCGTTACGTTAGCGATGGAGAACCAGCCAGCATGATCTTCTGTATTCCAAGAGTTATGTTAATTCTTGACTGACTGCCCAGTTGGAACCAGCTCATTTTATTGAGTGGTCTTCACCATTACTGCAACGTAATTTATGACTTTCTTAGACAGTGAACGCGATTCACTGAGATGCAACATTACGGCTCCTGCTCCCTCACCGTCTCCCTCCATTCTCCTGATGAGAAGCAAGCCGAACAGAATGCATTTTAAACAAAAATGTTTGTGGCCTACCTCCCGTTTATTCTTGAGGGATTTTTCCAGGTCCTGTTGGCTGGAGGTGGTGGGGGCTGAAGCGCGATTGGAGTGAACCCTCATCTGGAGCTGACGGACGCACTCCTCTGCTACTAGTGCTACACACACAGAAAAGACAATAACTCCATAGGCCCACACCAAGTCTGATGGAAACTGCACACTGTGTTGGCGATAAGAACATTTTGAGACTTGCTGGATGCACAATACACTCCTACAGCCCAGAAATAGAGATAATACATTTATTAGCCGTAACATTATAACCACCTGGCTATTGTGGCGTCGGACCTATATTTGCAACAAAACAGCTCTGCGATACGCCAAACTTTTTAAGCAGATTGTGGATCACACATCACTGGCTACTCTTCCCTCCGCATGTGGTCAATGAGCTGTGAGTGCCCATGACCCAGTCCCACATCAATAAGTTGTCCTTGCTTGGATCACTTTGTTAGGCAGATAGCACGCCCTGCAATCCTTGAGATGATCTGACCCAGTACGCCTATCCATCACAATTTGGCGTTTGTCAAAGTGGCACAGATCCTTAGCCTTGTCCATTTTTCTCCTGCTTCTAACTCATCAAGTTTGGGGACAAAATGTTGACTAGTTGACCTTACATATCTAAGGTATGTTGGGTGGGATATGTTGGTGGTATATCAAAATTATGGTAACGAAATTATCAATGTCATTCTGACTTCATCTGATAGTGGTCATAATGTTATGGTGATTTATGTAGGGTGCACCTACTGGAAAATGACCATTCTTAGACTCATTTAGAATTGAAAAATCTTGACTGCGTTGTGATCAACAATTACATTTTCCCTCTCGAACCCAGACAGAGTCTGTGCAGCCGTCAGAGCGTCATTATGATTTCACTAAATAGAAATTTATAATGAATTATTTCTCACCTAGTGTTCACAAAAAATCCACACACCCAATCATCCATACGTACCTTGTTCTACAGTGTTACTCTTGGGGGGAAGCTGTGGGAGTTGCCTTACTCTGCGGGCCGAAGAGGACGTCACTGAGGAGGAAAGAGACGAACCACCTTGGAGGTGGCCCCTAATGCAGAATAACGAAAAGGAGGAAGAAGGTGAAGGTGGAGCGAGAGAAGGAGAGATGGTTGAAGAGGAGAGGGAGAGAAGACGAAAGAAAGGATGAAAAAAGAGGGGATAAAGAAAAAAAGAAAGTAAATATTTGTTATCAAGGGAGCCCACGGCAGCACACATTTCTTGAATTCCTCTATCAAGTACTATTTCATCATTTCGGGCAATTGACATTCACCTGAAGGAAGAAAGAATGTGGCATCAGGAAAAATAAAATCAGTCATGGAAATGAAAGCAAAAGCAACCAAAGGTTTTGTGAACAGCGTACTGACAAGGTGAAGCAAAGTCAAGCTGGTTCAGAGGTCGAAAGATAGTCAATCCTGTCGCAGAAGGAGGAGCAATTAAATATTCGGAAAGTCAAAGAGGAGAGAGAGAGAGAGAGAGAGAGAGAGAGAGAGAGAGAGAGAGAGAGAGCGAGCAAGCAGTTGAAAGCATTCAAGCACAAAGCCCACCACGTCCACAGGAACTCATTCACTGGAATCAACAATCACAAAAAAACTACTACATGGATCAGTCATAAGAAACAGAGTTGTTTTTTTATATCACCGTAAAATACCTGTGGTTTGTAATTTCTCTAGTTCTGGTCAAGGACAGAACTTGAAAAATTCTATTTGAACTGATGTGGCTAGATCATGAACCTTTATCAAAGACGAATTTCAGAAAACATGAAATATGTGAAAATTTTCAAATTCAAAAAATGATGAGATGAGACCTACCGTCATTTTGTTTGGATTTTTTAATGTTTTCATATTTTGACGCTTAGGATACGCACAAAACGGAGCAGTACCATTTGAAATGGTTGGGGGTATTGTGGCTATAATCTAAGCAAAACACTGCGAACCTCTAAGATAATGAAGCAAAAAAACCAAAAAAAAAACCTTATGGCCAAACAACCAACCCTGAAGACGTCTTTGACTCGATTATTGTCTTGTTTTGTCAACTAGGCACATTATGACAGCCTCCTGCACCAACGCCATTGTTGTTGTTTCACTCTTCACTACCATCCTGTGGATGTATCACTGATAATATATATGATATATATATAGAACATGTGAAAGTATGCGGGCGTTGATGGAAACACTGTTTGAAACAGACGTGTCTAGTTTCATGTAGATGGAGAATAAATGAGTCTTTAACCTTATGGGAAAATAACAAAACAAAAACAAGCACTAATTCAACTCATATTCATGAATATGTATAATTAAGTGTGGATCCTGATTAGATTTATTATTATACATATAAACATTTGCTTTTCACATTTGACATCCAACAACAATATAAGAATAGTGTTGGTAAAGCTTTACACTGTAAAAAGACAATTGTTTAATGAGGTCAAACAAATTACTTACACTGGTAAAAACCTAATCAAAACAACTTAAATCAATCAGTTGGACTCAGAAATACTCAATTTATTTAAGTATTGGGGTAATTTGTAGATTTCCTTTTTTCAAGTGCATGATTCCAGCACATTCTTTGTTCTGAATAACTTTACTCAGAACAAAGAAAAGAATAGGCGGTACTATATAACTGACTTCGATTATAATGCACGTTAAAAATCAAACCCATTAATCAAAACTGCAAGAGGAATATTGAAATGGATCAGAACATTAACTTATCTAAAAAGTCCAGAAAAAATAAACGCTTAGGAATTGTAAAATGACACTGATAATGACCTTCGACACGTTGACCACATAATTCATATATATAGATACACAACAAACTCACAAACTCTGAGTCACTGGGTGAGAGCGTTGGGGGGGATCACACACACACACACACACACACACACGCACGCACACACACACTAACACACACACACACACACACACACACACACACACACACACACAGGGGGAATCCCCTCACCCAGGCGCCGTAGTGGAGCCTTTTTGCCTCTGGAGCCCTTTAAGATAGAGATGGGCTTGATTCTGGTACACAAACACAAATGAGTGCCATACAAACCCAGAGAGCAGCAGCAGCAGTGTGAGCAGCAGCATGCAGGGGTCAAAAAAAAAATGGAAGGAGGGACAAAAAAAACAAACAGCAGAAAATATAAATAAAAAGTGTTTAATTCCTGTTGGATGACAAACAAACTAAATACCTTACTTGCAGTTAGCATTAAGCCTAATCTGTCCAACGCATGGTTAATTAATTATAAAAATATTAGTATATTATATATGTAAATTGAACTATAACTTCAAATCAATAATATCAAGATGGTTGAGTAAATTCTGCTAACGAGCCAGTTCCACTCAAGGAGATCTGTCTTGTATAAATCATGTTACTCTAATAGATCATATTTTACTCACAAGGGGAAGCCTGTTTTTTAACAAAATACACAACTTTTTGGACATTCAATTTGATGTAAGGAGTTAGATCAGGGGGGAAGCATTAGCCCTCTTTTATTTGCAAAAGGTACAGAAGAAAAAAAAGGAAAAAAAGCCATCAGCAGGGCAATTCTGAATAAAAGTTCTGTGGTGTTGTCGGCTATATGGAGGTTCTGGAATTTTCTTGGTTTATTGCTTACATTGTCGGTAAATCTTCTTAATTAGTGCACACAGTTTGACAACATTGGTCAAGAATGCTCAAGCTCCTCCCACCAGTGACCTCCTACATGACTGTTTGGACATGTGCTGAGCATACAGTACATGCCTTACCTGCTGCTGTCACACAGCTTCCTGCCAAGCGTCTGATACTCAGGTGTTTCCAGGGTCCGAGGATGCCTGGAGAATGGTGGATGGGTAAGGGAAACAATACACACACATTAAAAAAAAATGTAAAAAATGGATGTACAGATGAGAGGATGGAAGAGAGCATGATGAAGGACACATCATTTAGAGGCTCTGTCAGGGGGCTTTCATTGGCCTTATAAGTTTATGATGTGGAAAACAGGAAACGGGAGCCATGCTGTGATGGATGGCGAGATGGCGGGATGAATAAGGCTGTCGCACACACGCCTCATTTGTAACGGTGCATGTGTGAGTGTGTGCATGTGTGTGTACACAAGTGTGTGAACCTCCTCTTCGTACTGAGGTGAATTAAAGCTACTGAGTATGAAGTAACATCCATATTTTCCATTCGTGAACACAGACAAGGATGACTCCCTCTTTCTCACACACACACACACACACACACACACACACACACACACACACACACACACACGCGCACACACACACACACACACACGATATGAATAATGGACAGATTGATTTCGGAGTCATTGCTGAGCATTAAGCGTTGAAACAGAGAAGATTCTTAAAGATGGGAAGAGACGTCAAGCAAGCAGAAACTACACAAAGTAGACTGAAAGACTGCAGGAAACAAACTCAACAAGGAAAGATTTCACACCAGAGCTGCGGACTAGTAGAAGTTGAGAGGAGCAAAGATTTGCTACTAAAAACCGCAAAGGACAGTAAAGCAACAGGACAAAATTATGGCAACAAAATCCACAACCACAAACTATTTCTACAACTCTTGGCAAAATCAGAAAAACACCATCAAGCTGAGAAGCAACAATTTGAGTAAGAAAGTATGAAACAAAGTAGAACTTGTCTATGCCTGTGGGACATTCTGATTTTTATTTTGACAAGCTCTAAATTGCACTTCATATTCACTCTCCCTGCGCCCAGCACAACGACCACAAACCACGAGTTTTGGGTTAGCGATAGGAAGCTAACCAGCAGAAGCCAACAGGAGTATCGTGTCATTTTATCTTGTATTTTGATGTTCTAGCTGAAAGTTTTGCTATCAAGAAAACATTTGAGGAAATAAGTTCACCGAAGAATGTCAAAAGAAGATTGATATCACTCCAGGTAAACATGAACCAAAAATCTGGGGCCTTTAGCACAGCCTAGCATGAAGAGTTAACGTATGGGAAAACATTCAGTCTAGCTAGTGTAGCAATCCGATGCAGGTAACGCAATCTGCTTACAACAGCTCTAGAGCTTCAGACGTAGAATTATGGCCACATTGACTTTGAGAAAATTATTTTTAAAACTGCAAATTTTAAGAATAAAGTCATAGTATGAGAACAAAGTCATAATTTAAAGGGAAACAATGTTGTAATATTACAAGAAAAAAAGTAAAAGTAACTTTTTTTCCAGGAAAAAAAGTCAGAATGCTCAAGGATAATGTCTTCATTTTATGAGAGAAAGATTTATTCCAGCTTCATTTTTGTAAAATGACACCTTTTTTCGTCATTGCACCTTTATTGCCATAAAATTACAACTCAATTACCCCCATCCCCCTCTCATAATATTATGACTTTATTGTCATAAAACTACGACTTTGTTCTCGAGGGTTTAAGGTTTTTTGAGTTTCCAATGTGACCTTAGTACTCCGTCGTAAGAGCTCACTTATCTACATGTTGTGTCATGTTTGTGAGTCATTTTCTCAAGAAAGACTCACGACTAACTGTTTCCGCCAAAAAAACTTTCAACGTCTTTAGGCTAAGTTAAGCTTACTGGTTAACTTCTGGTTCTAGGGGTAATTCAGATGGACAGATATTAGAGTATTTATCCATCTGAAGTAGTAGTCTGAACATTCTCTTCCAATTTTTAGTTAGTGAGAGAACATACTTCCCAAAAATGCTGAAACATTCCTTTAAAGGAATGTGAAAAGCGGCAACTTTCTTGCTGGCTGAAATAGGTTAGAGTTGTTTGATTGATACAAGATGAAGTGACTCACTGTACTCCAGTCAGAGAAAGAGTTGGAATAGTTTAGGTGGAAATATCTCTACCAGCTCAATCACAGAAACAGCAGAACTCAGAGAAGGAGTTAATATTAGCTGAAGATCTGAGCTAGAGCTTGACATCTGCCTGAACCAAATTAGACTCGGCTCAACCCGCAGGATTTAAGTCAGCTCCATGAGTCTAATGAATTAAAAAACATGGGAAACTTCTGACATATGTGTGGTGATCGGCCCTGAAAATGCCTCTCACATTTTCTAAACAATCACCATACAAACTTTGAGTCGGTCTTCGGGTTTGTATCATAACTGCATCATGTTTTGGGGCATGAGTCAAGCTCTAAGAGGAAGCAGCTGGGGTCCACAAAGGGTACCTGTCATCTTCAGGGGAAGCATGTTGGATAAGAATCCTGGGACTTGCCGGGCGTCTCCGGGGCAGGGAATGGGACAAAGGTTTTCTATTCGTACACATAGAAGATATATCACCCATATGATCAAATGAGCAATCCGTTACAAAAACACAAAGTCTTGCTATTCCACTCCTTTGTTTCCACTATGAGTCTTTTTTTGCCATGAGTACAAGAGTTATTGTTTTTTATGACATTAATTATCCAACCAGTAAGCACACCTTTACCAATGTACAAAACATTAGCAATTTGTAGGACTTAGAGCAAATAGTCTATATTCCCTCTTTTTAGCTCTATTTTGGTGTCCACCAGCTACTGCGGGAAATATTTGGGTATTTAAGAATACTAGCAGTTACAAAATTCCTTTTTAATTATTACCCTATTACTCAAACACTCAATAGTGTCCTGGCAATCACCTGTAGCTTTGCTGTTGGAACAAAACGCCAAAAGTAATCCAACATGTAAATTCCAGAATGAAGCAAACTCATGTTTTTGAACTTGAGTCCCACAATAATGGTATCCCTCCATGGTCTAGTAATGAAATGAATAAAAAGGGACCTGAATTAATTTGATCCTATCCCTCATGGTATATTGATTAAAATGTGTCTGACGGTTGACAATGGCAGCTACATTTTTTATGAATAAATAGCATTCTGAGACACTGGAAGAGGTTACGCTTGTTTTACTTCAGTGTGAAGCAAACAAATGTGACACGACCGGTTAATGTGTTGCTTCTACCGAAGACTTGGTCGCCAGGTCTACAGTCCTGCTTTCATCATACTCATGCACTCATTGACATGGGTTAATGAGACAGTGACATGTCAGTGATATGAATAATGCAAGATGTAACAGATAGATTTGAATGGCTGGTCAGCTAAATTGTACCTTCATATATAACTTGAGGATTGGGGGAAACTGCTGGGTGGAACATCAGATCGTAAGAGTAGAATGTTGTGGAGTGTTGGGGGGAAGATTTGGGTGCTTTTACACCTACCTCGCGTGGTCCAAACGCCCGGAACTTTAAACTTAACCCAGTATAAGTAAAATATAAATGGTATCAGAAGGGGAACAGTTTCATAAAGGTATGAAACTGTCCTCTAAATAAGGTCTGAATCTAAAAGCAGGACTTCGGTTTAACAAAATTAGGTGGTCCGAAACAAACTGAACAATGGTGACGTTTGTTTACAGTTTGAAGATAATATTTTGGATGGTTCCGATTTTTTTTTACCAATTACGGGAAATAACAGCAGGCCAGTGTTCCAATTACCAACGTAGAGATTCAAAAGTCACCTGGAAAAAAAGTCTCCAACGATGCCGCCTCATAGATGATGAAAGGTTCTTGCTAAATTAACTTTTTTGAATATGTCACAAAAGAGTTATTTTCCCAAGCTCGCATAACTGTAATGTTACACTTAACTAACCGGATCAAAGGTGTTCAAACCGGAACCTCGGTTTGGACCTTGCTCTAGACATTCAGGTATGAAAGCACCCTTCATTGTCAGCTAGAGTGTAGGACCATTCTAAGTCACCAGTAAAGGTCGGGGCACTGTTGGGGACAGAGGCTGGTACCTGTAAGTGTCTGATGAAGGGGCATGATTGTCTGGAGTCAGACAGTTGGCACTAGCGCTCCGAACCCTCCCCAGAGAGGGCTGCAGATCACTAGAGGCACCACAGCAAAACAAGACATCCAATGGAAGAGGAGACGGGAGGAGAGGACAGAAAGAAAGAGAAAACAATGGAAAAACAGAAAAAAAGATGCTTTTAAAGAAGGTCTGATTAGATTGCTGAATCATAACAGTCAGGTTGAGATCTAAACACGAACTGCCATGAAGATGAAACTATGATGGGAATGTTTTTTGACTTTCATGGCAAAAGATGGAATACTTTCTGCACAATCCTCCAACAAAACGGTTTACTAACCATTAATAACAATAACTTACATGTATGTTTGTGTGTCTTACCTAATTGTCACCTCATCTGTGAACATTACAACACAAAGCCGTACCGTGTGCAATATCTCGACAGAGCGCAACTTTGACGAGGTTTTGGAACAGCATGCATTTGCAAAGGAACGCAAACTCTGATTGAAAAAATAAATCTGTGAAAGCTCCGTCTGATACGGTAAATATATAACAAGATTAAAGAGATTGCAAGATTGTGTTTTCTATTAACTTTTTTTTTCTGCAATTTCAACAATTTAAATTTAAGACTTTATGAGAAATGAAATGATCTATTTCCTCAAGTCGATTCATGTGCACCAAATGTGGACTAAATTCGACTTGAGAAAAGAATTGGCGAAAAAGTTCCTCCTGGTGTTGGAAACATAGAACCAACCTTTCCCAAATTCCACCCAGTTCTTCCTCGCATTAAGGTCTATGTGGGTATCAATTTTGAAAATGATCCATTAACTGGTGTTTGAGTTATCACGTTAACACGAAGGATCTGCGACCATGACGATTCCATAATATCCTGGACTTTTCGGGGATATGAAATACAGATGAACAATTATGTCACAACTATCTAATAACTAGAGTATTGGGGCATAGAAGAAATAACTTCTTTTCTAATTTCTGCAAATTAAGTCGTAATTTGAGGACAGAAAATATTGTCTTTGTAAAATAATCATTTTTTATCTCATAAGATTTCTCGATTTCTTTCTTCTAAAATTACAACTTTATTGGTAATACTTTACAATAAGACCACCTTTATAAAGGATTGATAAATGGTTTATAATTGGGTTATATTTTAGGTTGTAAACATTTTATAGGTCATTAGTTAACATTAATAAACAGCTTATAATATAGCTCTCAATAGAGCAATTAGCGTGCCAATAGCAGGTCACTATTTGGCAATATCCAGTCAGCAGCACAGATAAGTATGCTCACTATATTGCAAGCATTGGGTATATGATACCCTTTATATCTAATGAGCAGAAGCCACTTATTAATGATTTGTAAAGGGTTTACAACTTAATCGGTAACCTACTGTAAAGTGGTACAACTTTATTCTTGTAATATTGCATTATATACATATCGCAATAAAAAATAATTAGTTTTAAGTAAAATGGAACCATTTTAAGGAGAATGGTAGCATTACATGGAAATAGACACTAAATTTTATCATCATACTTATGATTTATCTGAGCATATTTAAAACCCCATAATAATTATAAGAATTATAACTTAGATTATAATTTTTAATTATAAAAAACTTTAGACTTTGCAAGGCAAATACTTCAGATTATCAAATGTCAAACCTTTTTAAATCCCATCAGAAGCCCTTCTGTACAAACATGTTTGGTTTTGAAAGTATTCCTACACTAATAGAATGATCAGAATTTACCACAGCAAATTGAATTGATACTTCTCTGCAATTTGTGGGGGAAAAAAAAAAACACTGACATCACAGAACGTCTAAAGGGAGATTGCTTCAGACGAAGAGCTTGGCAAACTGACTAATAGTGTCTGGAAGTTTTCTTTTCTACATTTTTGAAACAATCCCAATTATGTCCATTTCACAAGGGATACCAAGGATTCCAACGGATAGGTATGTAGAGGCGTTCATGTCGACAGGTTTTTCAAGCACAATGTGCACAAGCTCTCCCTCTAACCAGTTATATATTACCTTACACCCTCATCCCCATTTGCACGATTCAATGTGATATCATTCCGCACTGAAGGATAGAGAATTCTTGGAAGGAGTTTAAAAAAGCAGTGCGATGCAGCCAACAGGAGATGGCAGACATATTTGGAGAGCAACCTTGATTCCAGATGTAAATGTCATCCTTATTTTTCCCCCCATCGACAGTCTAAGGTGACTCATAGTTGGAGTTCTTTACGGAGTTGAAAGGACATGAAACTCTCCCAAGTGAATCAGCAAAACAAACGATGAACACCTGCATTAGAAGTTATGCCTTTCCTCGACACTAGTCAAATATTTAAGTATGACATAATCTGATTGCAAATATTTCCACCTTTATTCAGCATAATCTTTGAAATCAACAGCCGGATGAAAAGGAAATGTCTTATTTCCACTACTCCTTCCACGCCATTTTCAACCATCTGATGTTTACCTGGCGCTCATTGACAATGTCCTTTTTCTGCTCTGAGTGGAGCATGAAATTATGCTTCATCAATTCCAAATGTTAATCTCTCAAGGAGCTTAACTTTTCATTAAGAATTTACTGAGATGGACCTCATGGATCATTTAGTGGGAAAGTCAAACACATTTTGGTTTTATGCCAAGTGATAAAGGATAGCCCAAGATCTTGGTGGAGGTGATTTCTCACTTTTGAAGCAAAAAAGATAGCGGTCACAACTATATATATCAATAAATTTAAAAAAGGCAATGAGCTTTCATACAGTCCTAACAATAAATGTGACAGTACTGATCATTTCTGTGGTCTGGATGTTTTGGGTAACAATATGCAGATATGAGGCCTGCAGCCTCGGTGTTATTATATGGTCATTATAATGTCTATTCTCTCGTATGTCAATTTAATTAAAAAAAGGTGATCCAAGCATTAATTTTATCTTGACTTGATAACTTTGAAATGGGCTTTATTCTGGAATCAGCAAGCAAAACATCCAGCTATTCCAGCTGGAGTAGAACATAACCTTTTATTGTTCTCACATAGAAAAAACCCCCATTGTAAACACTTTAGATTTACCATAATTTTATTTTAATAAGAAATAGTGAATCAAAATGTGCTCCGCCAAACCTTTTGAGCAGGACATTAATGGATTAAAGCTCTGAATGGACTGAATTCCTCCTCTGTCTGCAATCTGCTCACTCCTGAGTCGCCAGCTGAGATCCTATTGCAAGTCCCTCTTTGCATTCAATGATCCAAATCATCACCAACAGGGACCGGGCCTCTGCTGCACAGGTCCGACAGATTTGGAACTCCTTGCCAGAGAATCTAAGGCTGAAAAACTCAGTATCCTCTTTTATATCTCTTCTTGGGACTCCCATTTATCATTTGGCATTTTTAACTGAGGGAACTGATCTGATGGTTTAGACTGATTGTTTAACTTAAATGATTTTATCCTGCGTTTTAATGATGCTATACTTTTAGTGTTTGTTTTATTCCTGTAAGCACTTTGTGACCTTGTTTTGAAAATAGCGATTCAATGAGGTTAAATAAAGAAACCAATGTCTCTTCATGAGGTGTATTTGTATTATTGTATTGCGATTAGCCCTAAATTATAAAGGCCTGTTAAAACCGGCCATTAACTTGTTAAACACAATCATTTCTAGGACATTCAATCCTCTTAAATGTCATGATTGTAACAGCCTTAAGTAGGAATAAAGCTCAGATCCCAAGATGCATTTCATCTAAACACGCCCAAACAACAAGCTCAATCATTAATGATCGATATTCTCATCAGGGGTGCAGGAAAAATATGGTTGCATTGAGTACTGCATTATGTTTGCCTTGTTTAACTTTAAACAAACGATGATACAAATGAAAGTAGAATAAAAATAAATGAACTGATATTGAAAAAAAATCACAACATACCATGTGTCTTACAATATTGATATCAATCTTTTTTTCCATCCAATTCTCAGCCAAAATAGGGGGGAAAAAAGTCAGAATGAAAATACAGCTTGAGTTATTTCACTTTTGGATTGTGGGTCAGATTTGAATCAGTAAAGTTTTTTTAACAGCAATTTTGTCCCCAAACAATGACAGTGTCTCAAAAAAACAGCAATTTTTCAAACCGAAAGCATACGAAAAATTATTAATAATGAATAACGGAGAAGGGGTATTTAGGTAAATATATACTGCTTCCTAGTCTTTTTCGGATAGGTGATGCAAATTGACAGTTTTTTTTATTGTTTTAGTTTTGTTTTTGCTAAGTTTTATTTTTTATGTTACGCATTTTAGGCTATTTAATTTTTTATTATTTTTTATTATTACATACCTTATTCATTCATTCTTTCCATTAGGAAAAGCAGGTAAACCTTTACGATTGTTACAGAATCCAGGAGTGGTTATTTAAAGAACACGCTGTACTGGTAACAGAGAGCCAAGAAGAACTTTCAGGTATAAATATGCGTTTGTTTGAAGCACAGTGAACCTTCGCTGGGGACTTACCTGTTTGTCTGTTTGTTAATGCCGTTGAACAAAAGTGGCATCTTAGGTGGCAGTGTGCAATGGTGCCTAGCAGACCTCCTGATGATGTGAGCATGCATGCAGAAAGATGCAGGATAACAGAATGAATGGGTCGAGAAGGAGAAAACAAAACAAGTGGGAGTGTTTGCACAGGAGAAAGTTATATAGGTCAAAAAGGTAACAGACTTATCCAGTGATTTTAAAGTTATGCAGTAGCGGGTTGGCTCACCAGCTGATCCACTCCATTTGTTTGTAGTCAAACCGATTCACTCATTCACAAAAATCACTGGATAAGCTTGTAAATATATGCAGTGTAAGCGAGAAAAAGTATGGCGCTGCGTGACAGGGGTTCAAGCATCCAGACCTGGTTCTCATATCTACTCATCACATTTTAAAGCCCCAGTCCACCTCTGACAGAGGGTAAAAGTATGCTCTATCTCCATGAATAGAGTAATGATTGTACATAGAGAAGAGTCTAATGAGACAGACAGGTATGATCCCAACTATGTTACTTACCTTATTTCGCTTTCCTCTCAAACAGAAGTCTAAGACCCATGTGGAGGTGCTTACAGAATATGTGAGGTGTTAAAATATCTTGATACCTCAAACTGTACCAGGATAGGAGCATGCAGATCTAAGGTATATGAATTGGTGCATATTCACTGATTTGAGCTCTTCAACAGAGAAAAGCCTCAGAGAACCATAACATTAGCAGGATGTTAAGAATGGAGCGCTGTCAGAATGCAGACGTGGTCCTGTGGTGGCCTCTTGTGGATCTGAGGCAGCAGTACAACCTGCTCTTTGGCTTCCTTCCTTCAATCCAATCTACTCATTATACTATAAATTTCTCCTGATGACAGCTCCCTCGAAATAAAAATGAATAATTTGATATGAAATCAAATGAACCAGGCTTAAGGCTCAAAACTATTTGAAAAAACATCCAGTCGATTAAATGTTTGATGTTGATATCCTTCTGTCAACAGATTCCATTGCTGAGTTCAATGGAAAGAACTTTTGAAATTAAACAAAACTCATATCGATTAAAAAAAAAAAAAAATTTAATGCTGAGCTCTATGTAAAAAAACTTTTGAAATATAACAAAACTAAAATCGCTAAAAAAAATAAAATAATGACCATTTAATGCTCCACTCTATGGAAAATGACTATTTTCCATTTAACATCTGTTTTTGAGATGTGGATAGTTGGTCAGTCACAATCACTATGATCGTCCAAATTATTGGAGGTAAAGGAAATTATTTAACAGGATCGTTAAATTTTGTCCCGTCATCCATTTGTATTAAAACACAGCTTAATGAGCCAACGATCTAGTATTTCATCACTATTACCATCAGTTTGATGTTTGAATGGCGCTCATAAGTGACCACAGCAGGTTCTTTCATATTCTGCTACGAGTGAATTAAAACATCCTCAATCACCTTTGACTATTTATCTCCTGAGGAACTTAGAGCATATACTAACGTGGACATTGTGGACCATTCAGTCACAAACCAAACACCGCTACACTGTAGATGCATTTTGGTTAGAAGTCAAATCATCCAGTGGTTCCTGTTAACTTTTAGGAGGTGATTCTTCATTTTTTTTTTTAAAGGTAGCTGTCAGAATTGCTAAAATCAAAACTCTCTGCACTTTCTTCCTCTAATCTGACCGACAGGCTACAGCTGCTGTTCGATCCAAGCATGCGGCTATAATTGAAGCCTTCAGACAAGCATCTAAATATGAACGAGACAGTGCCAATAAAACCATCTTCTTCTTCATATGGCGTGTTTGAGTGATTACACGGGGATTAGACCGGTGCTATAATGAAGGGGTAACATAGGCAGAGGGGGTCAAATAAATCACCAATAGTAATTATTTGTGTGAAAATTATTCATCAGCTTACATTTCATGACGGTGGCAGGCCTAGCAGACAGACTGCTCCCCCCATTATGTACATAAGGACTATTTCTGCCGTAAACAAACCCATGAAACGCATGTAGGCATGAAAGACACAAACTGTTAAATAGGCTTCAGACGGCCACTCATACAGCTTTAGCCCCAATTTTTAACTCTGTTCCTTTTGCTCATTTTCAGCGAGTTTATTCATTCCTCCAGGAGACTTTCAATCCATTTCAAGATCTTTATGTCTCAATAACATGTCCCAGATTAAAAGTTCTGACCACATCTTCATGTTGTAAAATCTTAGCAAAAGTAGAGGTGTGATATATGTTGTAGGATTGCAAATAATAAAAATGGATGGAATCTGTGTTGGTGAAAGAGAAAAAAAGTAACTATGACCGCAGCTTACATGAAACATTACAGATCGCTGATGAGAGCCAGGTTTTCAAAGGAAATGTCAGATATGGTCAAATGTGTTCAGTTTGGTCTATTTTATGTCTCCCATGATTTTCCTTAAAGGAGAAATGGTTCTGGGTTCTTCTGGGTGTATATGCCTGGATTTATGTATACTATACTATATGTCCTATGCTATACTATTATGATAAGGATAATTCTATATGCCCCGTGAAAATGGATTTGGAGTTTTGACAGGTGGACAATGAAGACAATAGTGTTGCATTTTTTCACAAAAATAACAAATTCTAATAAATTCATCAGTTTGTTGTACACAGAGACAACTTGATAAAAAGGGTAACAAACTTTAAACAAATGTTAGTATTATATCATGATTGACCAGTTTACCTGATGTGGAGGCACTCAGCACTTTTGCCTCGAATTGATTGGTGGATCATGATGACCTCACTGTGGTTTCCATGTGGATGGATGACACATGAGGAAGTCAACAACAGTAAAAAAAAAAAAAAAAAGAAGAAAAAAACAACAGAGCAGAAGGAGAAGAGGGTGAATAGGAAAGATGAGCTGTTGCTGATATACATACACGATACAAACACAAACACAAACACACAAACACACACACTCAGAAACGCCACACATTTTTACAGTCAAAGCTCTAAATTGTCCCAAAGTCACTGTAAGCGAATCGACCAACGGATCGTACTGGAACAAACTGGGCCACAGAATAACCAAGAAAAAAACACGAAGAAAAATGATTCAGTGACAGAAAATAGATTTAAATGTAAGACAAAAAACATCTAACTTTTAACCAAACAGAAAGAAATCTTAGTAAAAAAATGAGACATTCACACGCAGATGAAATCAGAATCTCTCAGCAGTGTATCTCATACCTGTGTCGGTGTCACACACAAAAAAGGTAAAAAAGGTAAAGAGTCTTTTTGATTTCAGCAAACATCAACAGCAACATTCAGTCTAAAACTATATATTTCTGCTCACACACACCTGTCGTCCAGGTACTCCTCCTGCTGGCGGCGACCTCTGGAAGTCTCGTGGTAGCGGTTAGGAGAACGAGAACGACGAGAGTAATGAAGGTCATCATCCAGACTCCTGGAAGGAAGAAATGAGAAAGAGAGAGAGAGAGAAGGGTGAAATAGAGACAGAAAGAAGAACATTTGTTTTTTTTAAACTTTATTATAAGGGGTGACGGCATCTGCCTAGATGACCAGGCGAAAAGACAGGCAAACAGGTAACAAGGTTCAAGAAGCAAAAGTGATTAAACCAAGTCGGAGCCAAGAGAGAGGGAGGAAAAAGGAATGAAAGAACAGAAAAAAGCTAAAGAGAAAGAAAGAATAACAAGAAAGAAAGAATAAGAGAGAAAAGAAAAGGAAAAGAAAGACAGATAGAATGAGAAAAGAGAGAAAAAAGAATGACATAATGAAGGAATGAAAAAAAAAACAATGACGAAAAGCAAAGGAAAGAAGAAAGAAAGAAGAAAAAAAGAAATTAAAAGAAAGAAAGGGAAAAAACAAATGAACAAATAAAACATAGAGATAAAAAATAGAAGAAAAAATAGAACAAACAAATGAAAGAATGATAGAAAAGAATAATGAACAAAAGCCAAAGAAAAAAGAAAGATAGAAAGAAAGAATGGAATAAAGAAAGAATGAAAAAAATAAAAACAGAAAAGGGAATAGAAAGAAAGGCAGGGTGAGAGAATAGCAGACAGACGGACAGACGTCTGTGAGGCGGCGCTGCAGCAGACTCTTGGCGGCGATGGTTTGGGGGCGGGGTTTCAGTAAAAGCAGATCTGGCAGCAGTGCCTGTTTCTACTTCAGACTTTCATTAAGAGATGGACTCTGCCTGCTGGCTTCCTACAAATCTCCCTCCTCTTCCTCTTCCTCCTCCTCTCTCACTCCATCATGATGCCTCTACCTGGAACATGTGACCCGGGTCTCCTCTCCACGCCGACATGACTGGCCGACACGACATGCATTTAACTCTAGATAAAATCCTCTCATCCTGGGACCCTCACCTCTGGGCGGGCATGTTGGGTGGGCGTGGCCGGACCCGTACCTGCTCCTCGCGGTGCGGGGAGACAGAACGGGAGCGTATGTGATGGGTGGGCGTTCTCTGCTGCTCCGGGACCTCTAGGGTGGACGTGGGCTCTCGCTGCCTCTCTCTACCGCGCCCGTCCGCTGCTGGAAGGGATCATTCGGGTTCACGCACAAACATAGAAGCACATGGGAAGAGGAAGTTGAGGCATCAGAACTAAATGTAGAAATTGGGAAAAAAAAGTGTCAAAAAAATCTAATAATTTACATGAAGTGAAATAAACATCTTAGCAAACAGGAATATGAAGAATATTCATTATTTACAGACGTCATTATACTTATGAGAGTAATGCTATTTAAATCACCATATAATACATATGATTAAATGTCAACAATGTCAATATAACCATGATGATGTTTTATTCTTCATATTTGTGATCAATTTTGAAACCCCGGATAATAGTTTTGTTTTTTTATAGTTTTACACAATTTGGATTCATTAATAGACATTAATCTAACGCTTTGATTTCACATAATATTTAAGACTAGAATGTCATAATAACGACACAATGTTTACAACTCAATATACGATGATCAGCCATAACATTAAAACTACCGGCCTCATATTATACAGATGCCCTCTGTGATGTATTTTGTGTTCTGACACCTTTCTATCAGAACCAGCGTTCACTTTTCAGCAATTTCCACTTCACTGACTCTGGGATTGGACAACACGGGCGAACCTTCTCTCTCCACACCCATCAATTCTCCTCGAGCCTGTTCACCAGTAGTCAGACCTCTTTGGTAGATTCTAACCACTGCAGATCCTTAAGCCTGCCCATTTTTCCTTCTCCAGAACTTGCTGCCCAATAAATCCAACCCACTGATGGATGCCATTGCAACAATGTTATCAATGCTATTTTGGCTTTATCAGTCAGTGGTTATAATGTTATGGACATCTCTGCATGGAGTCTTACGCCATTGGACAAACTGCACAGCGGCTAGAACAGGGCAGTCAGTCTGAAGGAGGCAGACTATTTGAAGATAATCTTGACAGCAGGAGACCAGTTGGCTGGGTTTCAGTATGCACCTTAGATTTTCAAATCTAGTGAAAAATCAACTTTTCTCTCATTGATGGTGTTGCCTAACTGTCTATAAAGGTAGAAACAGAGAGACTGATCAGCCTTGAATAGTTCTGTGGGACTAAGTCAAGCTTTGTTCTGGTCCCAAGGTCAGCGATTTGATGAACCGTACTGCAGGGCTCAGAGAATTGAAAGCTGAAGAGGTTGAATAATTCTACTGTCAGTATAGTACCATTTACTTCTGTGCCCAAATGTAAAGTGTCCTTTAGTCACCTTAAAGGCATTTCATAAACGTAAGTTATTACTATTCTAATTTTTTATAGTAAACGGCGTAGAACATCTAAAAGACCATAAAAGCACATTCTAAATAATAATAGTAATAAAAACCTTACTGTCTCACTTAGTTACCATTCCAACCAAAACACAGAGACTCTCAGACATTTAAAGTATTCGGTCGTATACAGACAGACATCTGTACCACAACACAGTTTTATGTTGTGGTCTGAAAACGATGACTGCACAAGTAATGTGATTACTACTGTATTCTCTACCCATGGTACCTAAGGCACGACCCCTGGTGGAGTGACGTCCCCTCCGTTGCTCTTGGTCATGTCCCCCATTCCACCACCTCCTTCCAAAACAGTTTTTTTATGGGGGGGTAAATATTATGAGCAAATTCATTGATTCTTTTGTTTCATGGTGTTACAGTGATATATTTTGTTATAGCATTTTTATCTTAAAAAAAAAAAAAATAAATCAGGTGATTTTTGTGTTTAATCACTCATACGCTGACGTGTGACACGCTCGCACACACATAACAGCTTTTAAAAGGCATGAATAGACAACTTAAACCATTTCCAGACTTACGTTGCAGCTTTTTTCCGGGAGTGTCTGTGTGAGTGTGTCGTCGGGCGAGGTAGGGGGACGGGCGGGGCAGAGGTATGGATGAGACGTCGTGGGTTTGGAGTGGATACCAGTGAGGCTTGTCGTCCAGTAAGGCCGTCTCCAGCTCGATCAGGATCTGTTCAAGTCATGGGATGTATTGTAATTCAATATTTTGCTGCTGGTTGATGCAACACATGCAGCAGAATCTGTTAATAAAAATAATTCAGCTTTCGTTTCTACGTCTTTAAGTGTTCTGCTGCACAAGATGAACGTCATGTTTTTCATGAGAGGCACAAGTCGAAGCTGCAGTGGCTGACTCTTGGAGGGCAGCGTAAACAGGTGACATCCCTGACATATTGTCTATTGCAGCATTGAGTCGATCTCGCAAACATGTTAACAAACGCTGTTTACACATCAAGCTGACAGGGAGCAGCATCAGCATTTATTTGAGTCATGTTTATGTCCATTAAGTCCAATACCCCCCACCCCCCCGCTTTAGTCTCCAACAGCTCCTGAGGGAAATATCAGGATCTTTAGCTGCTAATCCCTCCAATATGCTCACCAGCTAGTCACTAACTTTGTCTGCTGAGCCGGTAGTGGGTTATCATGATCGATGTTCTTACTGGAATTGGGCCGGCTCCCTAAATAAATAAATAACTGGAGTCATCAGTCCTGATGCCCTGTCAAACCTCATCTTGTCACTAAAATCAATACATTTTGTTGGCTGGACTGCAGCAAAGCCGCTCCAGTTGAATATATATCTGACTGAAGTAATGATATTTCCTCATTGGCACTTGTTCAAAGTGAATATGTGTGAATTTTAGTTACCGTAACTCAAGTGTCCCTGTTAGGCTAATGGGTTCATTCGAGCTGACGCAGGAATGAAGACTTTAAGTCTACGCCCACTTTGGCGTCAGTTTTGCTTCATGGGCAAGAGAAGAGAGCTGCGCCTCTCCTCATAGAATCTGAAATTATATTAGGTATCTAATGTTTTATTTCATGGAGACTTCGCCCTCTAAAGCTATCACTAGAGAAGATAAGGATGAAGGAGGATGCAGTCCTTGGCCCACTGGGTCTGCACACACAACATGCACCCAGTTCATAAAAATTTACTCATACTTCAGCAATATGTCTGAGTAAAATAGAACATCACAATTAAACTCCAAAGCAACATAGAACCTTGAAAGTTGTGCACTACAACTTTTGCATACTCTCCACTATGGAGCGGAGGAGGAGAGGACGGCTCTTCATGCACCAATAGGCGTGAGGGAGAGGTCACCCTTAAAGCACCATCACCCTAACTCAAACACCTCTACAGACATGATCCAATGCAAGAGTGTCTAAATACAATGATATTGTATTTAGATCTATTCAAGTATTTGCAACATCCAATCAAAAGAAAGGTTTTGGAAAGTCCGTGTTCAAGACAATCGGAAACTCAATAATCTTATTTTGGGAATTCTCAACACAATGAGCTCAATATCTGGCTGCCCTAACAGAAAAATCACAAAAGTCAATCACGTTCATATCTATGAAGTTCATTAGGTCCTTAACGAAAACTGTAACGCTGGTTGTTTCAATGATACATTAAGTATATAAATATATAACTTAATGTTCATTAAGTGCAGAGAGCGTCAGGCGCGTTCATAGATGCATGCACAGTCTCATCACATGAACTCATCACAGAATTAAACAACATTAGAATAATAATGACTATATAAGTCTCTCAGTTAAGGCTAACTTATGATTCCGGACGATTTCAAATTTCAAAAATGTATAGATTTTGATACAACCTATAGTTTTATATTCCATGTTAGAATATAAAACATTTCTCATTATGTCTCAAACACAAATGTATCCAATTTCAATTCAATTTTATGATTGAATTGAAAGGAATGATTCGTGGGCTCAACTGGGGGCCATTCCAGTTGTTTTTTTATATATACATTTTTAACAACTTCTTGTTTATTTTGATATTAAACATGGGCCTCTTAATCTAGCTGTCAAAGTCTGCCAGAAGGATGCATTTAACTTTACAAAATGTCAAACCCACCATGATCTCACAAACTCCGACTCAGTTAATGTGAGTTTCAGGTTGAGTTATTCAAGTTTAATAAGATCCCCTAAAGATTAATAATAAGCTATTTTGTTGCCCCCAGCCCCATGAAGCATAAATCAAAAGCACTACCTCTCCCATGAAGGTGCTGTCCTCCTCTGGTGACCTTGGCTGGTCCCATATCGTCAGCTCCAGCATGTGGTTACGGAAATCCCTGCGATGCACGTGAGTGTAGACAAACGTCTGGTTCCATTTGGGCTCACACGTCTTCTTCACAGCTTTCGTCCTTCGTTTACTCTTGTCACTATGTTAAAAAATACAGAAAGTAATTTTTTAATGTAGAGAATATGGGTCTAGACAGACTCTCAGTCTATGGCAGACGGCTGTTGGTTCTGCTCGCTTTTCCCATCTTCCTCTCATCTGGATGTCGTGGTTCTTAACAACTGGAACACGGTATTACTGAGTAGCGATATGATGAACTTAACTTCCTTGTCCAAGACTGCATGTAAATGCAACCTAAACCTGGATTTTAACTGAACGTAGACTATTAAATCCTCATAAAATATTCTTCGGTGTTTTGTAAAGACAGGCCTCATGAAAGTGAACAAAGTGAACAACTAGTCACTAAACCACTGCGTACTTTGAGAAGGTTGTGTCCGGTCATACACTTTTTTATAACAGATTGTTAACTGCTGTGAGTTTGTATTAAAAGTTTATAACAAACATTTCAGTGCCTGTTTTTATGTCTTTTGAATGTTTAGGATTTTTATTACTGCATACTTTTGCTACACTTTTGTCAACAATCAAATTCATCAGAACATTTAAGTGTGATGTTTAATTTCTGGGCACCACAGCAGTACGGGGGCACAATGGTTAAACAAGTTGCTTCACAAGAAGAAGGTTTCAGGTTCAAATCCACCCCACCACTGGTGTTCCAGCTTCCCTCCAACCATCCCAAAAATATGAAAAACAAATTAATTGGTGACCCTAAAATTGATTTGGTGCGAATAATTGTCTATGCCCAGTGTTAAACTGACAGCTACCCTGTGTCTGGTCAGTTGGGAGTGGCACACCTGCGACCCAAACCAAGATATTTGGTTGAAGAAGATCAATGTTTAATATCTTTGCTTCAGTAAAAAAATTGCATTTAATACAGAAAAAATATGATTGATTAAATGAGAAGAAAATCCATTAATGGCATTAAGGAATCAGAAATAAGTAATATCATAAAAGTTATTTGATGTGTATGTTTAGTTAGTAATTTTATACTCATTTTGATTGTGATTAAAGACTGCTAATATAATCATTAATATGGCTCCAGTATCCACTTAACCCTTTAATTTCTTTCACAGCAGCATGTATATGCCAAAGAATAAGGAGCCACAGACGGAGCCCTGAGGGACACCACAGGGCAAAGGGGCCACAGAGGAGGAGGCATTAACCGTGGCTATTGAGAAAGTCTATTCGTAGTATTTGTTTTTTTGACATATTAATGCATATGAGGACTTTCTAAACAGAATTATGTATCTTGATACACTTAAAAAAGTCAAATAAGGGTCACAGTCTTTCCAAACAGAGGAGCCGATACTTTATCCATGAAATACAAAATTTCATAATAAAATAATAATTTGATGTTTTTTTTACTGTTTAAAAAAATGTTTTTCATTACATAGTAACTTTAGAATTTCTTATGAGATTAGACTAATAAATGCCCCCCAAAAAATAAAATGTGCAAATAAATATTTTATCCATATTTATTTTTTCTTTATGAGGACATTAAAGGGTTACGTTCTATACTATTACAACTCAACCTGTTGACTTTGGCCTTCTGTAGAAACAGTGTAAGACGAGGAATTTCCTCGTCTTTCCTCACGATTTTCTGGTAAAGACAAACCCTTTGGGATAAGATCATGGCGGAGGCATACCTGCGGTCAGGGAGGAAGTACATTTTGACGTAGGGGCTCCTGGGCCGCCCATCAGGCCGAAGAGGAAGCTCTGCAGCCTGCAGCACGTTGACTATTAGTTGATGGCCCACTTTGTCATACCAAAGCTTCACCTGTGAGGGAAAACGACACACACAAAAAACTCGGATGCTGCACTATTCCATCCATCCATCACACACACACACACACAACTCAACACACGCAAAGGACACACACTCACTGAGAGTTGCCCCGGCATTAACTGTGCAGCATCTTGGAGCATCCCAGGACTGGAGGGAGACAGGACATGTAAGGACGGTCTCTCCATCTTCTGGGACTCAAAAGAACTGGAACCTGCTATGAAGAGAATGAGGAGTATGGGCGTTTGAAAAAGGGTGAAGCATAATCGGGTCAAACTCTAAAACTCTAAAGTGTTTTGTAACATCCAGCAAAGAGAGCTCCTTTCATTAGACATTTTCACATAAAAACAAGGCAGATTCTTCCACAGCTAACCTGTCAGGAGGAGAAATACCAACCCTCTGTCCTACTTGGAGCCTGACAGAACTTTATTCAGGAGTATTGGGGCAGTGTATTCCTTACACAATGCTTTGACTATCGCACAGCCATTAAAACATCGTCGAGAGTGTGGAAATACATTGTGTGTCAAGAGTGAGTGAGCATTCTTGTATAATAAAGCCATTAAGACTAGTAACCTTCCTCACTAATCAATAATCCAAATGTCTGCAAAAAACAAGGTACAATTAATGGGAACAACGTGCAATATTTTGTAAAACATCTCTGAAAAAAGGAGCAGAAACCAAGCGCCTCTTCTGCTTTCAAACACATCGTCATCTGAGTTTAGATTAGAAAAAGAAATTAATTCTATTTCAGAATAGTATGGGATATTATGGAATCGTCCGTGTCGACCGCAGATCCTTTTTGTATCGCAATAACTTGAAAAAATGTGTCATGGATTGTTTTCAAATTTTTTATTGCATACACACATAGGCTTTAAAGGGAGGAAGAACTGGATTGATTTTTGGAAAAGTCAGTTGAATGTTTCTGCCACGAGGAGAAGCTTTATCTCCAAACATTTTCAGGCCATCATTTCTCAACCATTGGTCCAATTTAGTTCAAACCTGGTGCATATGGATCTATCTCGTGTATTTCATGTATTTACTCAAAAAGGTCATATTTTACTCCCTAGGGGGAGCTTTTTTATGAAAAGAAAATAGTTTTTTTGGACATATCTTCCTAACCTTTGGTCCGACCTGGTCCAAGTTTGGTGCATATGAATCGACTCAAGGAGATATCATTTTTCACTCACATGATTCCTTTTGAATATATTCAGTTTTGCTGACATAACCTCACATTTAATTTCACTCAGGGGATAGCTTGCACAACACAGGTGGTTGGGGGCTTTTCTGTGAGGGATAACGGCGAGGGCCTAGTTATAACATGATGTCTTGAATATTTAATATTTGTATGAATATAAGAGTGAATGTTTGGGATTTCCAAGGTGTTACATACATACTTTCTAAAGTATTTCTTGACAAGCAACAGTTCATCAAGTAGGGTGGGTTGCCATATATGGTTGGAGGGGACATGTTTTATCATATAATCACAAAATATTTTATTCTATGTTAGTGTGTTTTATAATTGTACAAATTATCTGCAATATGCTCATAACACTTCAAAGTGGTTGATGGAAATATCTTTGTACTCTTATGCAGTTTTGATGCAAAGCTATGATTATTGCTTCTAAAATCTAGATCTATGTAATTTACATAATGGTGAGGTATATCATTTCTTAATATTAAAAGTATTTCATATAAACGTGAACAAATTTCAAGTTTATATCAAATGATATCAGGTTAATTTTTTCATCAGGGGTTTGACACACAATCAGGTATCACTCTATTCAAATTAGAGAATTTACGTGAAAATGTATTTATGTCATCCTGTCATCTAACTTATTTTCTGCAGGAACATGAACAGAGCATAGAGACATACAAATCCAGAGATGCATCCCAGAAGATACCTACTTGATTCTAATGGAGGATGGGATGTGTCGGGGATTCTTGGGATATCACTGGAACAGAAGCAGCAAAGATCATGTTAGTCCCACTCATACTGTCGTCTGACTGGGTCAAAGAAAGATAGTAGTGCTCTGGATGCGTAAGAATACATGCATGTAAATGTGGCAATAGTTTACTAGGAGATAGTAACACTGCAGCTAAAGGTCAATTAAAGTATTGATTGGATAAAATCAAAATGGAGATGCAAAGGGAAGATGTGAGCAGAGCAAAGTTCTTCTCATGACTGCAGTGACTCTCAGAATCACTCAGACATCTCAGCCTGGCCAGTGATCCTCTGAAATGATAATGGAAAGAAACCAGCCGCTCAATTCTGCCTACGTTATTTTTTAGGCTGCGTTCAAACCAAATGCGATGCCAACTTCTCAAATGACCCAATCATTCGCTTTAGTCAAAATGTTTTAACTTGTGTGAGAAAGTTGCGTGGTGCTATCAGTGTTGGGAATCTCCAAGGTCACACATCCGGACCTCAGTAGGACGTTTATGAGGAAAAACGAGGAAGCTAATCAGAGCTTTCTGTGTCCGCCTATGGATGGTGTCGTGAATTTGCTAAACGGTGAATTTTAGTTTTCGGACGAATCTTTGACTCCACTACAAATGCACAGCAGCAGTTGTGTTTACTTTGGTGATCCCTGGTTACATTTGCACAAGTAAAGTGGGGCAAATAGCATTTAGGAGCCAAATATGTCCGTCCAATCCTGATTCATGACCTTGGTTTAAAAAATTCCCCTTCAAATATCAAAAAATAAACAATCAATACAATGTGTTTTTAGCTTGTTATTAGTAAATCTAATGTGCCAATACAACAAGTAAAAAGATTCTTCAAATACGACGTGAGATTTATATAAAGGACATGTTGAAATGACCTGGTTAATCTAATTTTTAACTATATTTTACTTATATTTGGAAGTTTTGTGTCTCAGAATCAGCTATTAATTCTTGAAATTTTGTAATTTCCCCCTTTTTCTGCAAGATCGCGCAATATCACTCTTTTTTAGCTTGTTTTCATTGTAATTTTTGCATTTTTGCATGTTTTCTAGTTTTTTTTTATCATATCTCCTTAACCACCTCATAAATTTCCGCTGTGGATATTATAAAGTTTTTATCTATTAGGTAGTGACACAGTTCTAGATATACAAGCATTACCACTTTGAACTAAGATTAGGGAGTAATATCTAAGCATTTTATGATGAGATTCTCTTTAAGTTACCTGCACATACTAAATTTGGGCTTTTGAGATATTTTCAGGATTCTTTGACCTGGCAAGATTTTCAACTGACTAAAAAGAAGTCCGTGAAATTTCACTCAGTGAAATCTTACTTGTTCAATGATTGTGTCTTCAATCAAGAGCAATAAGATATTTTGACTACAAATTAGACAAGCACTCAATGTAAGATTTTGAATTTTTTCAGTGTACACACTCTATTGGCACTTGAGTGAAGGGAGTGTAACTGCAGGTGTTTGCGCACAGATCATAAATAATTACGCTTATCTCTTCACATCGGCGTTGCTTCTGGTTACTCTGGTTGGGGTGAGCTACCGAGTGAATTTTTCTGTTGCGTGCTTCATACTGCATTATTTCGTTTTAGATTAAATACAGCATATGCACATGGGAATGATGGGTTGTATATTTCTGACACGTTTGTTATCTCCAAACGATTCAGGCCATAATTTCTCAACTGTTGGTCCGTTTTAGTCCAAATTTGGTGCTATGGCAGCATAGGCCTTGTATTTACTATTGTTTTACTTAAGTCCCCATTGACGTGTGCAAACGGGTTTATTCTGCCGCTGCCCGATTGATTTGGATTCCGACAGTCAGCCAAAATCATGCAAATGATTCCGACATTTGGGTTGCGCTTATAATCTCCAAACTTAGGGCATGGATGCAGATGTGGAGGAAGCTTATCGGTCTGCCAACAAAAACCTTTTTGAACGCAAGTCATTGTGACGTTTTCAGATGTATCTGTGGCTTCACAACAAATACAAATCAGGAATTGTCTTGAATTTGGATCTTGGTTGATAATCAAGCGATAGAACTGAAAGAAACGTCGTATTTATTGTTTGTGTTCATTTGGGATACCAGGTGACATAAAGGGGTTGAATAGAGGGTCGAAAAATCTGTCACGTTTGGTGTGAACGCAGCATTATCCATCACCACCAGCACAAATGAAGGTCATGGGAAAAACTAGAATCTACTGCATCTGTACTGCAACTTCATGTAAGATATAAGAAAAAGGATGATACTCTCTCTAACACTTGTCAGTGTAATTTGTCAATTTAAAGTCAAAATGTATTTGTGGAAAAGCTATGTATTTTAGATATGTAGCCCCAGAACGGAGACAAATTTTAAAGTTCTCGAGTCCCCCTTTGGGGGAATAAACTGATAACCTACGATAAATTTCTTTAAAATGATGGTTCAACATTGGTTTGTTTGCATTTTTCTTCACTTGCTTGCATGAGGGAGAGTCAGGATGTGGTTAGCTTAGCTTAGCTTAGCTTAGCACAAAGAATGTAGGCAGCAAGGCATAGCCGCTCACAGCTCCAGTGTACTTAGAATGTCATCCATCTTCTCATCTCACTTGAAACAATACCAAATAAGCAAATTTCCAAAGCATTTCAACTAATAGATAAAAATATTTAACTATTAAGTGTTTTGTGGATGTATGGAGCCAATTCCAGAATCAAACATTGAAAATAAATAAATAAATGAAATAAAGCAAAAATAGCTTGATTTATGACAGTCCCAACAACCAAAAAGAAGGGATTAAAAGTAAAATCAGCGTTTTTATTTTACACCAT
Organism: Lophius piscatorius; assembly: GCA_009660295.1. Classification (NCBI taxonomy): domain Eukaryota; kingdom Metazoa; phylum Chordata; class Actinopteri; order Lophiiformes; family Lophiidae; genus Lophius; species Lophius piscatorius. The sequence goes on along the minus strand of VRLP01000792.1, from coordinate 135,894 downwards.
AAGCTAGTGCTGGGTTTTTCTATTAAAATAATAGACATTTCCAATTGGCCATTTTGCATCATTCAAGTGAACCCGAAGGATGATTCAATTAAAGATGACTAATTGCAGCCATTTTCACAAAAAACACATGAGTGTCATTTCAGTTTGGTTCATTTGGGGATGCAAAATGAAATCAGCAAAACCAAAATTATTTCAACAAGCATGAGAGGATTAGCAGGTCCTGATAAAAAGTTCAGATTACTTACTGATATTTTCTATAAACCCTTCGTGAGTGTTTGGAGAGAAATTAATACATTCAACTTATAAACTTCCGCTTTTTGAGCGAAATTACTTCCAGAAGTTTAAAACAAACAGAACAGGTTTGAGAACATTTGTGTGCATGTAGAAGCCCTCCTTATGTGGAGAGATTGTGCCAAAATTCACCAGAAGTTTTCGATTTATTTTGTGGGAGAGAATTTCTTGTACTTGTAAAACCCTGTGTAGTTGTCTCAGAAGCATTATGTGCTTTAAATATGTTGGATATTTGTTTGATAAGCACATTTTCTGTTTGCAAAACAGAAAAATATGGTTTTGTATGTTCATAAAGCATTTGATGAACACGTTTTGTATTTGTAAAACAGTTTGTTAATCTTTTTTTGAATTCTCAAATCACACCGTGTCTCGACCCCCACCAAAGACCCAATCACACAGCTACAACACTTACAACATGTATCAGATTCATTAAAGCAGCCACTTCTACGGACAATCAAGAATCCCTGATTCTTTTTCCATTTTTCTTTTGTTTTTTGCTGAGTATGAAAAAAATCATACTGATGAAAAATCATCAACAGCAACTCCATCACTTACTTCAAATTAAAATGTTGATTATTTATTAATATAATATAAAGGGAAGGTTAATAAGATATTAAACACTTCCTTCACAGCATTTCTTAAAGCAAAAATGTAATTATGTTTAAGTTTCGGAAATTTCCTACACTAGAACCACTTGAAAAAACATATCAACCATTTAAAGCCACGCATAAACATATTTTAGGATGCTGCGTTACATCAAACTGCAGATCGACCCACTAAATGTATTCATGGCCAAGTGAGGGTTCTTTGATGAAGTTAACACCCAGTCAGACTTGTTTAACAACCGTTTACTTTTCATCACGTAGAAATATATGAAAGTGTTGGGTTTTAAAAAACTATATTTTAATGCAGTCACTGTCAGCATCCACATTCATGTCTCTGTCTTCTGTCTTATCTGAGGTCAGCCAACTCTGTCCCCACTGCCTGGTCAATAGAGTGAGATCCAATTCAAACATTTTGGCTGGTGACTGACTTACTTATGACGGCGAATTATATTTTTCTGATACATAAAATGAAGACAGTAAAGGCTCGTAGAGAGTCTTTTATTCCTAACTTACCCAATGGGCCTGGATACCACCAGCTCCACTTGAGGCTCAGCTTGAGAATCAAGGATGATGTTGTAAACTTCCTTCATGGTTGCCCCCGGTAACAACTTCCCGTTCCACTGCAAAACTTCATCTCCTGAAATCAGATAAGAACAGCAAAGTCTTATTGGTTGTGATTGTGTTGCTTAAAAAAAAATGAAGATATTCTACTTTTTTCGATAATCGGGGGAATTGCTTGTACAACGCAGGGGATCAGGGGCTTTTCATGCCCTTGCTATCAAAGACGACAGCGTCGGCCTAGTTTTCTCTTTGTGTCGGCGCCCATACGAACTGTGAACAAATATTGTGCTCTTGAGTAAAAGGAAAAATAAGTTAAAAGAGATAGTATTTCTACCGACTTTTCAAATGTTTTGAATGTAAAATACCAACTTCTCCCAGCCAGGAGACAATTTAGAGTCACACAATCTAAACGCAACAGGCTGAGGAGCCCGTTATTACATCGGTGCATCCTGCTGCTAAACCAAAATCAGTTATCTGATGACTAAGATCTGAATCCAAACGTCTGTTTGTTCATAACTGCTGTGAGTTGAATGTCTACAGATCAGTCTAATGTGTGACTGTTCAGTCTGTATGAACACCTCTTGAACCGAGGTACCCAAGGATGCAGGATGAGTGCAAACTGAGAAAAAGGTTTATCGTAAATAAGCCCAATTGTCTCAAAAAATAATCCAACAAATTTAGTCCATGATGAGATTTGATGAAGTGTCCGAATGAAGGAGTGTGGCACTGGCTACAGTCATGCTAACGTTAGCTGAGGCGGTTGCAGGGGACTATAAAATAATATATTTGCAGACGATAAAGTCTGACCGGCCGATACAGTATGACATTTCGATGTGAAAATCAATCTTTGTAATTCTTGTTTAGTCCATTATAAGTTATATGTTGGTTTATTTCGGTGACCTCAGGGTTTATGGCTGGCTATGTGCCGTCCCATCTTTAGCCCGCGGCTAATGTTAGCTTCTTGAAAGTTGCTATGGTCCTCAAGGTGATTAAATTTGAAGTGTATGATTAAGTTAGTTTTTCGGGGTTTGTTCCTCCACAGCTTATTTTACCTTACTAGTGGTACAAATAGCGAGTTTTGTGTATCCTGGTATACTGATGAGATGTTAGGAGCCGTGGTAGCTCACGCTTGGAAATGTCCTTATTAAAAGAAAACAGCCTAAACTTTAGCAGCATGCAACAAACATCTCACTGCATGAAGAAACATACAGTAAGGGCCCTGAACTGTTTAGAGCCTTTAAAACATTGAGATGCTTTTAAGGGCCTTAAGTTTAATAACCTTTGGTCTTTGTGAAGATCTATAAACAGTGTAACTAATGTAACGGTTTAGAATACCTGCTCTGAGATGTCCCACCACATCAGCCAGGCTTCCCTTCTTGACTTTGGTGATGAAAGCACCTAATCTCCCTGACTCTGTTATTCTGCCTCCGACCACCTGAGAGGGAGAGTTAGAGAGAGAGAGAGAGAGAGAGAAAGAGAAAGAGAGAGAGAGATCAAATCAATCTCTCACTTTCAGGTAACTGTGCAGACTGAATCCGATCTGTAAGAATAACTATGTCTGTGCCCACGCTAACCTTTAACCCCAGCAGAGAGCCGGCTTCTTTAGGCATGGCGGCGCTCCTCTTGCTGAGGGTGATTCTTCCAATCTGATGGTCTCCTTCCTTGGATGGCTGCCAGGTTACAGGATGCTGCAACATCAGAAACCATGAAAAATTCTGCTGGAGAAATATTATCAGTTTAGGCGTTTTATATATTTGGCTGAACCTGAAACATTGAATTATTGTATTTTCCGTCCGTTGCATAGTTGGTTGTATTTATGAGAAATGTCTTTTTTCCTGCGCTTCTATTCTAAACTTTGTGGAGCAGCATTTCAAGGTCCTAAGTTAAATTCCTATTCACTTGGATATGAAGGTGTGTCAAAACATTGGACAGGTCGTTTACAAGGATAAGCCATAACATTATGACCAATGCAAGGTGATGTCAAAAAAAAAAAAAAGAGAGATAAAATTTAGCATTTCTTACACAAGATTATTTTATTTTACCATCTTATTTTAAACTTTTTTTAAATATATATATTTACATTGACAGACAAAATAAAGGTTCTATAGACTTGATCATACATGATATCATTCTTCAGCTCTATACGTGTTAACCGTTTTTATTTTTTAAAATTTTCTTAAATGTCGATAGTGACCTCTGCATTCAAATTACTAAGTTAAAGCTGTTTTACTACATCTAAATTTTATATTTATCCGTTTAGTCATTTCCTTAAAAAAACGATTCTCGTCTCTCCACCAGAGTGCATGAGGGAATTATTCTTTTCTTTGTACTTTGTCAGAGCGATGTTGAGGTCAATTAAATCATGGAATTTGGAATCATTTATTTTAATAAAGAATCTGTTAGTTGATTAATAAAGGGTTGCTATAGAGATAATTGGTATGCTTTCTTTTGCCAAAAAGGAAAAAATAAAGACAAAAAAATGCAGCGTTGACGGTATTGACCCAAAAAAAAAAAGACTAATAATTATTTCATTATGGAATTTTGTATTTCATGGAAAATAGTTCATTTTAATTAGATTAGTGTTGGTAAAGCACGTTTAGAGAAAATAATTTGACTCTTATTGGATCTTTTTGGTCGTATCAGATTCTGTTTAGTAAGTCCTCACATGCCTTAATATGCCAGATACACTTTCTCAGTAGCCATGGTTAATGCCACTTCTTCAGTGGACCTTTTGACATGTGGTGTCTCCCAGGGATCTATCCTTGGCCCCTTACTCTTTAGCATATACGTGCTGCAACTGGGTCATTTTATAAACAGGTTCAGTTCACATTTTTCAATAAGACCTAGTGACTCAAAATATTCTCAACCAAACAGTTGAGCAGGACATTAAAGGGTTAAAATTGAGAAGGAGTTAGCTTGATTAGCCCAGGTAGTGACAGCTTCTATAACTACAGGCAAAGAAAAGAGAAGAGAAACTACTTCATCGACAGGAGATGCAAACACATTCTTAACATACCTGCTACATAAGAAGAACTTTAGATAAAAGGTAGAAGCAGGGACTTACATGCCACACAGTCGGGTCATGAGGGTAGCACTCCCACTCGCCTGTGAGGAGAGAGAAGAGACCGGCTCAGAGGTAGCAGATGAAGCAGAGAGGATGTGTTTCATTCTCACAATCACACACACAGAGGGGATTGTATACATAGCACATACCAGCCGGGGTCCTCTCACACACAGCTCCGCCAAATTTGGGCGTTCTGCAGAAGGTCTATGTTAACAGTGGAGACGGTTACGTTTATTGAATATTCAAACCAGGGCTAAAATTAGAAGTTTATCACTACTGTGGCAGGACTCAAAGTAGTCGGCCAACGCAGAGAGGACCGCTGGGCTTTGATTCCACTTTAGATATTTTACAGATTAGATTTTGTGTAACTAAATAAAAACTTTAGTAAATGATGATATATTAATGTTCAGAGTAATGCAATCTAAACAAAACCCTCAAAGAGTAAAAGCATTAAAGTAATGCATTTTCCTTTTTTTTTATTCAATTAAGGTTTTCATGGAGTGTAAAAATGTACGGCGGCTGCAGTGTGCCAACAAAAACAACAAAAAAACAATTTACTGAAGCTAGCCAAACATGGCTTTGTTATAGTAATGGTGAGCCTGGCGAGTCTGACAGTCTATAAGTCATAGGGTCGTTGAGCAAGAACCTGAACTCCAAGTTGCCCCCCGGGCGCCTCACAGGAGCTATTGAAAGCCACATTGCAATAATCCAGATTTGATACCAATGTAATTTGAACAGATCCATCTCTGTAGCATCGACGCAAGAATTTCGGTAATAATTACTGTGTGATACAGTTGAAGGCTTCAGAAAAAGCTGCTGAGTGAATTTTATTAGATGATGTTTTAAAATAAGTTCCTATGGTGTGATAAATATCACAATTTCATTTCAATTAAGTTTGTCATTGGAAGAGACGAGCAGGGAATCCTTCAGGAGCACAGAGTGAAAGACACTGTTTATTGAACAGAACTTCCCAACCTTTTGTCTGATTTAATCCAAATTTATCTCATACGAATCGCCTCAAGGACGTCTAACTGGTTTTTTGTCCCCTTTTACTGTAATTGTTATATTTCCCGGGGTTGCTTTTTTATTTTTTGGGGCAAAAACATTTTTTTGAACGTTTCTTCCCAACCACATATATATATATTTTTTCAATATAAGAATTCATATTTGACCCATTAAAGGGAACATTTTGGGGGAAACACCTAAAAAGTTTTTGGTCCGTTTCTTCCCAAACATATTCCAATTGTGTCTAAGTTTAGCTCCTTTGAACTGTTTTATGACTGAGCTCAGAAAAAATGGTTATCTGTTTTTATCTTCATTATTAAGACACTATGGGATCGGATGTAAAATATTTTTCTGACTTCATAAAAATAGTTAGGTTGAGATAATATGGACTTTTGAGATTATTAAGGAGTCACATTTAATTTGAGGTGTTCAATGAGGGGGATGGCTTATACAACGCAAGGGATTGGGGGCTTTTCAGGGCTAAAAACTTGCTTTTGGGGACGACAGTTTAAGCCTTCTTTTCTTCATTAATTTCTTCATTGAAATAAATGGAGCGACGCCTGCGAGCTAGTTCAGTCAGTCAACTCAAGCTGCTCTGCTTACTCACATGACATGCCACACCCTCCATAACCATTTACCAATCACGCCCTCCAAATTTGGCAGTGTATTTAAACTGCAAAATTTGCCATCTCCCCCCTCTGCTCTCCTTATGCCGGAACTGCCCTGCATCAGTATTTGCTACCTGTTCGTTAAAGCCCCACCACCGCACCAGCATCCACCTAGAGGCTCCGACCGGGGGGGGGGGTTAGGATATTTGCTCAACACTTCCCAAAAATCTTGCTGTAAATAATCTGCAGGGAGTGATAAGGTCGGAGCCTAGATGCCATTGTAATAAACAATGGTAATGTGAGTTGTATGACTGAAATTGTGCTCTTAACAGGAACTTCCGTATTTTCCTCATGTCAAGCAGAATTCTTAAGACGGTGACACAAAACAGTTCAGCGTCCTCTCCTGCTTCAATACCAAATCAACGCCTTCTCTGTCTGCACACATGGGCCAGGGGGCGGTGTTGAAATGTGTGCAGGACCTCGACGACAGTGTTATGACACACAGAAAAACAGAGCCAAGTGTTCCTGGGAGCCAGGAGGCGATGAGGTTAACAAGTTGTGACAACTTATAGTGACATTATGTAATCCTGGAGCAAACGCACTGCTGATAGAGTTCTCTGTTTCAAAACTCAATTCAATTGAAGAAGAATGGTCTTGTATTCCTAGACTTCTGAGGAAGAAGAAATATGAATAGTATGAGTAATTTCTAAAACAAAACAGAAGACGTGATCGAAAATATTTTGATATATAAAGGAGAAATTATGGCCCCGTGTATGTTTGTGTGTGTGTGCGTGTGTGTGTGTGTGTAAGAGTTTCTGTGTCTGGTCTTATAATGATCTACATGCCTAAAAGCTGACATGGTCTCGGTCTAGAGCTGAAAAAGGAAGCGGCGTCCTGTTGCCAGGCTGCTGTGTTTAAATCCCGGCCTGACAGAACACTCTCATCCTAAAACTCCTCCTGATCGATGTCACAGCACCTGGTCCGGGTTCAGACTCTATCCATGTCACTCAAAGTGTATTCTGTGTCCCAATAAAGCCATTACTGTTATGAGGTAGAATCTGTTTAGTGCAGAAAGACTTGTGCCATCACGTAGTGATAAACAAACAAACGACTTCCCGACAAACTTACACAACCACTTCTATTTTTAGAAAATCATTAAGACCAGTTGTTCCAAGCCACTGGTTCGCAGACCAGCACCGGGCAGCAAAGCATTTACTACTAGGCTGCAATATGATTCAGGAAACAAACCACTACCTTGAAAAACAAACAAGTCAGTCTATTAACAAGAGTTAGATTGAAGCTGTCAGATTGAAATTTTGCCTGGTGATTTTATATTTCAACACGAACACCAAAAAATTTAAATATGAATTCAAATTTGTAGTGCTAGAAAGTTAAAATCAATAATTTTAGCGGTCTACTAGATGGAACTATAAAGTTCAGTTGTTGTTTTTTCCTGGTCGGAGTAGCTAAGATGACAATTAGTGTGCCAGAGGAAGCTGACAAAACAAAGATGGAGGTATCAAGGAAAGCAAACCAGCAGGAGGTTTCTGATGCCAAAAATAAGAGTTAGCGTTAGCGGATGACAGTAAGGCTAGCGTTAATTTGGCACCGCGGAAAAACCAAACAACCCTTGCCATTGGTAGCCTGAAAAGTCTAAGTCAACCACTGACCTAATTCTAATGAATTCTTTAAACATTCATTTACAGACTTGCTTTCATGTGATATCGTCTTTTTCAGACATATTTTCTTTTCTATTATTTTAAAGATTTATGTCACCCTGTACAATAAAATGTTATTCTTTTTTTATTGCTTTATTTTTTTACACTCTAGATTAGTTGCTTTTATGTTATGATTGTTATGATGTCATCTTTTTACTTTTATCACTGTTCTTTACCGTCTTTTCTTTTATTTCTAATTTCTTTTTTCTACATTCTTTAATTATTTTCATCCTTTTTTTAATGTCTTTTAGTTGATCTTAACCTTGGGACGTGAGGTATTTTTTATTTCATTTGTTAATTTGTTTAAATTACATTTATTTATTTAATGGCTTCTTATTGCTTATTGCTTCTTAAGGGCCGTTTTGACCACCTTTTTGAGTGTATTACATGTCATTTTTGTCTTATTTTATTTAGATTTCCTTTCATCTCTATCTAATATCTGAGGTGTTACAGATTTTGTACTTTTTTTTGTTTTAATATATTTTCAGTTTCCATTTTTTTTTGCCTTTAAACCACCCTTTTAAGAGATACAATACAAATAAAGTTTATTAGTATTACTATAACTCTTACTATTATCATTATAAGTGTGTGGTTAATGGTGAAGTGGCGTATTTCAGCTTGGACATGACGAGGTTAGAGGATGAACAGTATTGCATTTGGGCTCATGGCCATGGTTCCTACATGAGGCCAACAAAGTCAACACTGGGATCACTGGGATCAAGTGGGGGCAAACTGCCCATAGCGCACACACTATCAAACTCATACACAAACAAACATATGTGCACTCAGTGTTGGGAAGTCGCCTCCTGGGGAAAATATGAAAACAATACAATATGACACACAGGGAAACATTCAGATGCAGACACAGGCTCGGGCTACACACACATCGTTAGACATGCAGGCTAAGTCTAAGAGGGACGGCTCTCTGCATGTGACGTACACACAAGTAGAAAGACACTACAAGATGTACTACGTTTCTGTAAACATACCCAGGGGACAGAAATCATTCAGAAAGATGTTAGTGGAGGTTGTAATGTAATACCTGAGATCTAAGAGACGCCCTATACAACAGGATATGTAAGCAAGAACACACATTTTCCCCAAATCAGCACATTGTGTCAGAGGAATCTTGTCTGTTCTGATCGTTGAACCCCGAGAGTTAAAGGAGAGAAGCCTCTCCAGAATAAAGTTAAGTAAGTTATTTTCCCACTTGTACATTCCCCCTAAAAGGGGACACTTAAAGTGTTTAAAGACTTTATCCATTTGCAAAAAGGAAACAAATACACAGTGTATTGAAATAAATTCCACTACTTCCGTATTTCTTTAAATTAAGATTATGACTTCCTGTAGCCTGGTTGAAGACGTTTGAAAAGGTTCAGTTTGTTTATATCTTATATCGATGATCAGATTGACTTATATCGCATAACCTGCAAGAAGCTTCCGGCCTTTCTGTGTGGAGTTTGCATGTTCTCCCTGTGCTTGCACTGATTCCCAACAGGTACTCCAGGTTCATGCAATATTGGTGAACTTGTGATTCTAAATTGCTCGTAGATATGACTGTGGGGGTGAACGGTTGTCTGTCTCTATGTGTTGGTCCTGTGATGAACTGGCGACTTTTCCAGGATGACCCCTCCTCCTGCCTAATATCACCTGGGATAGGCTTTAGGCCTTGGATTACAGAAAATGAATGAGAGCAAACATCCAGCATGGCAGCTCCGTTCCCACAAGGCTCGTAAAGGCAATAGAGCCGTGATAATACGACCCACTGTGTTTGTCAAGGGGATTGAACACAGCCGACCAGGGTGTGTGAAGGTGTTGTGGCAGAGGTGGCTTGTGGCCTATTTTGTTTTCAAAATATATAAATAAATAAAGGTTGTTGCTTTTTTTGTTTCTATGTATCGGCAAATTTTTACACATTGCACCTTTAATTCATTTTGATGACAGCCACCTCTAGTAAGACACAGCCACGAAGAACACAACTAGAAATATTATACAGGCACGTTAAACAACAGGTAGAGTGTAACAGACCTGTAGACAATTTTAAGGGCAAGGATAGTTCATGCCCTTAACTATCCTTGAGTTTGTCTTTGGATAACCACGGTTGTCGTGATCCCAAGACAATCGTGGTTCTTATGGTTTTTAATGTTGGCCTGTAGTTAAATGTAACTGTTTGGCATAAATAGTCGAGGACTCTGCCACCAATCAGATGTGAGATACAAATTTCCCTCACCTTTTCTCAAAATCAAATGCTCAGGCATGTGACGTGGATCCGTGTATAAATGATTGATAGAACCAGGCGTGTCAATACTTTTCATACCATCTCCGGTATGAAATCAAGCAGCTTTTTTCTTTAAGAGAACTTGACGATCGATCCCGATTCTCACCTCTTTCGCTGACACTTTCGATCTCGGCATCCTCACAGCTGCTGTATTCAGGTGTGGTTCCTCCCTCCTCCTCTGAACTGCTGACGCTCGTCTGCCTCTTCCCTCCTGGCCCCATCCCTCGTTTGGACTTGTAGGGCCTTGGCGGCGGAGGGCGCAGAGATTCCGATTGGTCAGAGCTGAGCGAATCATTGCGCAGCATGCTCTCTGCCTTCTCCCGTTTGTTCCGTCTTACTTGTGGCCCCTGGCCGAGAGCTAAGCCAGGGCCCAAACTGGGAGGCTCTCTGAGTTCAGGGGGAGGTGCTTGCTGAGCAAGTGTTTGTTCATTTGTTCCGCCAACCCCACCCACCGTCCTCTGGCCGGGGCGCATGCCATCCCCATGCTCCCCTACTGCGGCCGTAACACGACCCTGCGTTGGCAGAGGATGGCCCCGGCCTCCGGGAGGGACCTGCCCTGCTTCGCGAGGGGGGGCACCACTGTGGTCCATGTGGTGGTAGCCCCCCTCTTCTGTCCGTCCCACTCCATCTCCTCCACCCACTGGATAATGCTCCAGAGACCGTCCCTTTATCAGCCGGCGCTCCCTTGACTCCCCCCGGAGGTCCCGGTCCATAGAGACCTGGGTCTGCAGTCTGGGCTGTCCTGGCCGTTGTTCTCCCTGACCAGCTCCTCCATCTCCTTTTCCATTTCTCCTGGGGAGTAATCAATAGAGGAGTGAAGGAGAAAGAAACAAACGGCTGACAGTTGTAGACAAACACCTGTCTACGTTCACAACATCAGCTTAGAGACCCTAAAAAGATTTAACAATCAAAAATGTATCTCAGCTCACTGCCTTTTTTCAATGGTCATGAAAAAAGTGAAAATGGAGTAAATAATGTGTCACCAAAAATATGGCATATCTTCTGTATATAAAGAAGGTAGTGTTGAAGATAAACCCGTCTTGCCACATCAACTGAGCCCGGATATGGGAAGAAAATGTAATGGCAAATAAATATCCAGTAAGTGTCGCCATTTTGCTTTGGGTCAATTATGTATAATCCCCCTAACCACTCGGGGGGACAAATGTTAGTCGGGGATATTGTGGAATCATTATCTGCTGTTGCGTCTGCTGCAGATCCTTTGTGTTATTGCAATAACTCAAAAACTATTTCAGTTAGCATGACCCTTCCCTCAATTTTATAGATATGTAGACCCTAGTGTGAGGAAGAACTGGACTGATCTTTTACACTAGGTTGTATATTTTGACCAAGGGGTTTCTTTATCTACAAAAGTTTTCGGGCCATAATTTCTAAACTTCTGGTTCGAATTAGTCCAAATTTGGTGCTTATGAATCAACATAAGGAGATCTATTGTGTATATATTATATTTTACTCTAATACTTCATATTTTACTCACTAGGAAGAGCTTCTCTTTTACAAAAACAAACTGCTTTTCCGACATAACTTCCAATTTAATTTGAGTTAAATCAGGCGGATTGCTTTTGTTACGCAGGAGATTGGAGGCTTTCAGGGATATACCTTTCTGTCAGGGATGACAGCATAGGCTTAGTTTAGACTAGTCAGGTTTAGTTTAGACTAGTCAGGTTTAGTTTAGACTAGTCAGGTAGGTCTAAACTTCTGCTGAAACCCTTAGAAAATGGCAAGTCACAAGGAACATCCAAAGTTAGCATGCTAACATTGCTAATAGTTTTGCAAGTATGTTGTCATTCACCATGATGGAAATGACCAGTTAACATGTTTGACCTTGTTTAGACTGACTCGACCATTTTGCTGGTTTATTCTGTTTGCAGGTCTTGGATGGTTGCATCTGTTGCTCTCTGAGATTTCCTCCCTTCCTTTTTCATAATTCAGTTATTGCCAAAGTTGTGGATTGACAGATAACATATAGCTGTTCTCAGAGTCAAAGAGGATATCATGAAAACTGTTTCATCTGGAAAAAAACTAATTCAGTTTCCTCATACTTGAACAAATCCTCTGTGAAAAAGGTTCACCACCAGTAACTGACTAAAAGAATTATTAACTTTGACTCAGTTGACAAACTGAGTAAAAATCACAGATCCACCAAAAGATTTTAATGATTGCTTATATTGTCATGGTGGAAGTGAAACGTAAAGAGTATAAGTCTATGTGAGAGGTTCTATTATATCTGACTGTAACTTATATTTTCCTTAGAATATAGGTCTACTGTATATAATTACTTAAAAAGAAAAACAACTGTGCAACCATTTCATTGTAAACTTTCACTATAAGAGAGAGTGAAAACACATTCTACTGTCCAGAGTTTTGGAACGGACTGTATTCTTCAAATTTAGGTCAGAATTACATCGGAAACATCGACTCGGTCCGCTGCTTAAGTGACGTCATGTTCCACTGTATGAAAGAGGCAGACATGGAATGCAGGAGATAATGCACAGTAATACAAATATTAATGTCCGCTACTAAGACTGTTTTCTTTCTGGTGCCTGTTTCTGGGATACCACCACCCCATTCCTACTCTGTCTGTGAGTACGGTTTTATGAGAACGTTTTCTGTGGTCCTGGACTCAGCTGAAGTTTAATAACACAATAATGTTGAAGTGACGTTATTGGAGTCATCACATCTTAGGTCTAAAGCCAGTGTTACAAAAAGAAGATGTGGAGTTTGGAAAGACAAGAGCAGTCAAGGGTAGGAATGGTATAAAAGAAACAAAAAATAAAAAATGACACCGCTAGTTGCATTTTGAGATACTTAGAGTTTCTTACATTCTTTTAAAGGTTTTCTCTGGTGTTGGAATCCGCCTTTGCTGGCCTTTCTGTGTAAAGTTTGAATGTTCTCCCCCGTGTCAGCGTGGGTCATTCCGGGTACTCCGGCTTCCTCCCACAGTCCAAAAACATACAATCTAGGGCAATTGGTCTCTAAATGACCCGTACTAGTGAATGGTTGTCTGCCGTAGATCCATTATGTCAAAGCGATAACTCAAAAACGCTTTCATGGATCATTTTCAAATTTATACACACATAGACCTAAATGTGAGGAAGAAATGGATTGATTTTGGGTTAGGTCAGTTCCATATTTCCACCACTAGACGGTAGTTTATCTTGAAAATCCCTGATTTCGGGCCATACATTTTCAACAGATTTGGTCCAAATTTACCTCATATGAACCGACTAAAGGAGATCTATATTTTACTCTAATTGTTCATATGTTGGCAAAAACTGTTATTTAAAACTGTTTTTTAATTGTCACTCCACAACCATAACTCCAATTGTGTCTGAATGTAGCTCATATTAATCAATACGAGGAAATCTGTCTTATTTTTCCCACTGAGCTCATAAAAAATAGTTAATTGTATTTATCTTCATTACTGAGTTACTATGGGATCATATCTTAAAGCATACTCCTGACTTCATTAAAAATGTTAGGCTGTGTTTGTATGGATGTATGGAGATTATTAATGAGTCACATTTAATGTTAGGAGTTCAATCGGGAGTATTGTTTGTATATTGCAGGGGATTGGGGGCTTTTGGGGCTATACCATTGCTGTCAGGGGACGGGATATTTACCTCAGCAAGTGAACAATTGGTCCTGAAGTTGATGTGTTGGAAGTAAGAAAAATAGACTGAACTGTAAAGATCTGATCCACTTTGAAAAGGGTCAAATTCTAATGGCTAGATGACAAGTTCAGATCATCAGATCGACTCCAGAACCACAGGTTTTGTTGGGTGTTCCAAAGTGGTCATCGGAAGAATAACTGGTGAACCCAAGATAGGGTAGTGGGCGCTGAAGGCTAATTGTTGTCTGCGTTGTCAAATCCCATAGAGGAGCTAGGCTAGTGACTTTGTTAAACACATACTGCATCATAGAGCTGTTCTGGCAGGTGGCTCTAATGTTATGGCCGATGTAAATGAAATGACAATTTTACACCTTGTATTGATTTAAACTAAGTCTCCACCTTTATGGTAAGCATTAAGCAGCAGGATTTGTTATAAATGATAACGTTTATGACGATGAGTTGAGGGTGCAACACTTTATGTTGTCAGTCAACAGGGCAAAATAAAAGTTCAGAAAAAACAGTTCCTACTTCTTATCACTTTTTTTTTTTAACTCATTCTACTGCCAGTCACGTACCAAGAGTCAGCAGTGGTGCACATTCCATGTCTGAAAGGACTTCAGACAGAGCTCATCAAATGAGGCAATGTCTTTTGGAAGAAGGCCATGCCTCCATTAGAGGTCCAATGACACGTTTTGTAGGCTTGTCTTTAGTTTGACTCCAATATTGATGTGTTTTTAGATGCACAGAATGAAAACAGAAAGATTTACCAGTCATGTTAGCTTTGTTAGCTTTGACGAAAACACATCTACTGTAACTCGTCAAAAGCTGGGAGGTTACTGCATGTGAAATACATAGAGATATTCAGCTTACGTGTCTCTTGGTGGCTCACTACGTGACCGAAGGTCGGCGCCAGGTGTGGTTTCAGCTGCACTTGGTCGGTTGGGGTCATGCATTCCAGGGGCGGAGCCAGGGGGTGCTTGGGAACGAGACCGGAGCTTCTTGTCGCTGGACGTTTGGCACACAGATGGCTCGCTGACGGCTGAACCGAGGCCAGCTGGTTTCCCAGCCGGACCAGTGAACCACTCCCCAGGTTTGGTCAGGATCTCCTGCTGCTTCCGGCAGTTGTTACACACCCAGATGACCTAGGAGTAAAGAATCATGGGTAGAGATTAGACTGACTGCTGCAGCTGATTTACCCACAGGTTTTTGCACTGGAGAGATAACCATTATCTACGTTTATGTAAAAGCAGAGGGAGCTGGAAATGTCTTCCTGTTGTATTTAATGCAGCTGACATCAGTACAACATTAACGGGTCCATTAAGAAGGAGCTTCTCTTTGCGGCAGCCTGTGAAAACCATTTCAAACAACTACTTTGCCAACCGCTAATCTGAGGCCCAGCTTCTGTCGAACAGGAAATGGAACAATGCACTTCCTAAAGAGCTGCACTGCAGCCAAGGAGGGGTCCAGAAAGAGGCTTTTATGGAGGCATTTTTAGATCACCATCATGGAAGTCTTACCAGGGAGCAGCTTGGCTACCACTGCGGGTTTCTTTTAGCCTCCAAATGAAGCACACAAAGCCAACTGGATAATGAACAGATATCTGAATTGCTGCCAGAACCACTGTGATCTTCCGTCTTTTTGCTTTATATCTGGCCCTTCAACATACGTACAGTGACAATACAGCGCCTGTGTTCACCCACGACTGTTCTGAGGGTCCAAACTCACGGAGTGGCGTATCTGCATTCTTGATCTGCTCACAATGTAAATCTTCATCAAGCACACAAGCATGCAGTATCTGATGTCTACACATTTTGAGAATGATGATGAATTACATCTCCAGACACAAACTATATTAAACTTGTGGCTCTCCTAGGAACACACTCACCTCTCCTTAGGTAGCATCTGATATCTTATTCCCCTGGAGTTTTTTTCGACTTACACAGAAAAACAATAGGTAACATTGACATTTTTACACCACAGTGTCAATACAATACTCAAGTTTCAGTACCGACAAAAAAAAATGATCCCATTTTTGTTAGGTTTCTTTTTCTTTTTTTTTTAAGTCAGTCTTCTCAGGCGTGATTTTAAATTCAATTAATGACAATATAAATAGCTTATAAAGGTAAGTTATTTTTTTTAATTAAATATACGAATAAGATGTATATTACAACTTCTAAACTATGAATATCTATTCTTTAAATCTATTTTCTTTAACGATAAAAACTGGGTGTTTTTGTATTTCGGACAGCTGGTTGGACTAAAGAAGCGTCTTTCACTATCTGGAAATGTTATCATGTTATAATTTGTGATTTAGCATTTAAATGTAATTCTTATTCATTATTTTCTTAGACAGGAGTCTAAGACAGTACATTTCTGGAACAGACTTGTGTGCATTTCTAAGATGCTGACAAGATCGGAATAATTATTCAATACCAACTTTCTGTATTTGATCATTTTCAGTCGTCAAGGCAAAAGACACAATTTAATGAGCCTCTTAAAACTTGTGTCAACAAGTAGAAGTTGCTGCAGAGAAGAGTTAATTCAACCTCAAGTCTTTTTGAGAAATCCGGCTTACTAACACTCCAACTCTAACTGGTGGCAGATAATATGGGTTTGAATTCTTAACTTTTTGCAAAGAAATTATATGAAAAGTTGGAACAAGCTGATTCAGTTATGCACACAAAGGCAGAAAGAGGCAGTGCAGGACAGAAACTGAAAAAGTTAATTTTCTCTAGTAGTGTGCTTCAGTGTGTTCGGTGATTTTTTTACTCCGCTACACCGCTGAGGCAAATATCATACTTGGTACTCAACTACAATTGTCTGAGCGCTGTAGTTACTTGTTACCACCTACTTCAAGAAACTGCCATCAAATTATTCTCCACTTTTACTGACTTTTAACTAAAATCAGCCCTGATCAAAATGATCATGATGACTGTGATGGATCAACTTTATATAATTTTCTGACTAATTTCAATCAATCAATCAATCAACCCTTATTTATGTAGAAGATTTCAAAAGAAATAAAATGTTATTCAATGTGTTTTCTATGTGAGTGACAAACAGGGGAGGAGAGAAAAAAGTTAAATTCGGTACATGAATTAAAATAAAATATAATAATAATAATAACAAAAAAGTTTGGTTAGTTAAGACAAAATGCGAAGTTAAAATAATAATAATAATAATAATAATAATAATAATACTAGTAATAATAATAGTGATAATAAGATTACTACTACTAATAATAGGAAAATAATATTAAAATGATAAATTACACAAAAAAAAGATTATAAACAGACGGTAAAAAATTTGAGAGATAAATAAACAAATTCAATTAAATAAAAGTTCATAAAAATGGAATATTAAATAATAAAATCGGGATCAAAATAATATAATAAAGTGAAGTATTAATTAATTAATACTTAATTATATATATATATATATATATATATATATATATATATATATATAATTAAGTATATAATTAAGTATATCTGATATATATATATATATAGGAGTCCTGAACAGGTCAAATCAAATTTGACAGCTTCAAACATACACTAACTGCAACGCATTACAAACAAATGTCACGTCTCTGATGCCTGTTCTTCTGTGCGCGCGTCTCGTCAGCATCGCTGTCAGTTCATATTGCTACAGGATGTGGGTTACATCCTAGAATAGATATGAGGATTCACCGGGGCCTGCAGTGTGAATTCGGCCGCAGTAGCACTCCCGCTCTGACATGAGAGACAGGATGAGGAAGATTGGATGACAGGGAGTGAGAGAGGTTGGGCGGGAAATAAAGAAACATAAAGAGGATGGAGGAGGAGGTGGAGCAGAGAGGGGGGTGGGGGGTTGGAGTCAGTCCCTCTCCTCTCCTCTACTCCAGCCACCAGGGTTCTCATTACTTCTGAACACTCCCAAATGACTCTTTAAAGAGAGCAAAAATAAAACACTCTGGTGTTGGCCAACCCTACACCACCCCTCCACCTCCACTATTCTTTTACCCTTCCCCTCTACCTCCTCCTCCTCCTGCTGCTACTCTTCCTCCCTTCCATTTCTCCCTTCTCCAGATTGCTTTTGATTAAAGCTACAAAAGATGACGAGAAAACAGCTTTACACCGACGCAGCTATATTTATCCTGCCAAACACCCCAGCACCATCAGGGAGACACACACTCAAAGCAAAGAAAGCAAAACACTGCCGCATGTGGGACATTATAGCTTTGTCGAACAACATCCACCAATCTGTGATTTCCTGCAGCCAGACTGACGAGGTGGACGGCTGCCAGACGGGCACTGCAGTACCGATCCATTTGTCCGTACATTTACAGGCAGGCAGTTATGACTGGCTGGAACAGAGTCCAGTCAGACTTTTATGGCATCTAAAAGGAATATTACTGCAGTTTAAGTTTGTTCCTGTAATCCATCTAATTGGTTTAATGTTAATTTGTGCAACATAAATTGAAATAAATTGCTGCTTGGCAAACATCCTTATAATTGAAAATAATATGAGCAATTCATTTTATGAATATCACGTGCAATAAAACTTTTCATTATCATCTTCAATGTTACAGTCTTGTTATCATTTTTCCATCGTAACATCACATTGAATATAATGAAATTGCTTGTCATGTGCGATTTTATGATTCACTGTTGTTATCATGGACAACATTACTATTGTTGTAATGGAATAGTTACATCACTATCATGTTATTACTATAAAGCAGTGGTTTATAGTTATAATTCATTATCCTGCTGTAAACCTAAGGCACTAGTTTACCATATATTACACTTTATTACGTTACTTCTATTATCACGTGCAGTATTACTTTATAGTATAATTATAATATGTAATAGCAACAATTATCATGCTGTTATTCTGAGGCACTGGTTTACATTTACTTCCTGTACACGTTATATTTCATATCTTCAGTTATATTCAATGCTCTTGTGATGCTTATCTACATTTTGTTACTATATTTTGATATCTATCTGTGGCGCAAAAATTTCCTTCACGAGAAATAAACTGTTATCTTATTTTATCTTATGTTACTTATTATAACTAGCAATATTTTTAAAGTATTCACTGTAAAGTAAAAGATGTTATCAACTTAGTCAGAACAATTAATAAAAACAGGGGCAATATAAAATGTAACAAGCCTTAACTTTTCTTGTTAACTTAAATACGAGCAGTATTTTATCTTAATTAATAAATCACAATTTGCAGTATTATTACAGTAAACACTTTGTAAAGTAAAAGATGTTATTAACTTAGTCAGCATCATCAATAAAAACAACTAACTAGTTTGCTATCGATTAATTTACTATAAATACTTGGGCGTTATAAAAAGTAACTCATCTTACATTTCATGCCGTTTAAACTGATTAAATGTATGATTAAATTAAGAATAAATAGTTTGATTTCGCGGTTAACTTACGAGCATACGGTTCGACAATTGCTAACTAGCTAGCGCCTCTTAACTATTTAGCTAGCTGGCTAATGTTAGCTCACTTATATTGAACACTTGGTAAATAATTAGCTCAACTAACTACTACGTTTTCTATTAGTCATTCGCTAATTACTCTAAATTTGTTACTGGGTTATTTTTTTAGGATAGTTCCAGTAGCACCACAACTACTCTGTATCATGCTAGGCTTACCTTGAGGTCTGGAAGCAGGTTACTGTGCGACCTGTAATCTGTCTAATTGCTTCTTTTATAAATGTGTGCGCAACAAATAGTAATGAAATACTGAAAACATCCGGAAGATTCAAAATAACATGAGGAATTCATAATACTTTGGAAGTATGTATATCATGAGCAATACTACTTTTCATTAATAAGTGCATTTCTATAATCATCATTTTTCAGACTTAATAATACATGAATATAATTACATTTATTGTCATGTGCAATATTACATTTCAGTAACATTTGTACAATCGTTCACTCATTATAATAATAATAATAATAATAATAATACATTTAATTTATAATCATGTTGTTACTATTAGCCAGTGGTTTACATTAACTTCTTATACACTCTCCTGCTTTGAAATTATTATGCGCAATATTACTTTACAGTAGTAGTATCATGTGCAACAGTACTTTCATTATCATGCAGTTATACTTTGGCACTGCTTTTGGATTTTCTACAAATTATCTTATTTCTTCTTACACACTTTAGGTTTATATTTCACTTCTATTTAATATTCTATAGGCTTTCCACACCTATCGCATAATTTTTTTAGAATAATCTCTGACACATATTTCATTTGTGGTCTATGAAGTTTTATAACATCTCAATTCTGGACACACTTTAATTAATTCTCTGGAATCTGAGGTCATTTTGGCATTAACCCAAGCCATAATGAATAATGTCCTTTTTGCACCAAAACATCAACTCTACGACCGGTCGGTTATTTCTTCACTCCACGGATATTGTATTAGCATACTGGAGCCGAAGTCATATCTGGTTCGGGTTTACACCAGCGATCTTAGGATCAAGAAGGTTAAAAAGAATCGCTTCACACATTATGTGCGTAACAGAGGTTGACCATAACTACTGTAGGTCTGCAGCAATTCCTTTGTAAGTTTTTAAAAAGGTGAAAAATTCCTGTCTAAAAGGCGATAAATCAAAATTTATTCATACTTTTAAAACTGTTTTAGTGCCTTACAAAGTGCTTTACGAGTGATTGATGAAACTAAAGATTTAGATGGATGAAGAATTTTGGAATTGCACTTAGGGCCCAAAAAAGAACAAAAAACACTAAGATGTGGTTAGTTAATAAAAGAAAAAGTAACAAACCAGAAGATAGAAGAGATTAAATAAAATAAGAAGCAACGGCATGAAAGTCCATCCATCCATCCAACCATCCTTTTTTTTTAATCCCGGGTCAAGTCGCGGTGGCAGCAGGCTAGGACTAATAAATAATTAAATTATAAACATATCTAATTTAATGGATTATATCAAACATAGTGTTGATAATTACAAAATGATCTTATGGTAAAACTTAAATTTTCTTTATAATTAAAACCAAATATACACCCTATAAAATCATATTATTATTTATGTTATGTTGTGCATTTATTAGTATATAACAGGGCTCTTCTAAGACTGTTATTATCTGTCACTTCCTCAAATGAAACAACAACATTAATTGTAAATGGCCTTTAGAAATGTGCAGTACAGTTCCAGAGAAGTTGCAAACTGAATATGAACATGTTGAATTGAATATGTTGGGCAATTAACAAAATTTGCATTAATTAACTGCTTTTCCTATTTTGATTATATTAATTATAAGTTAGAGAGAATGCTGAATGCTTTAATGATATTTTCAAACTGGTCATAGTCGAGGTAACACCAGACAATTTTTTTGTCTAATATATTATGGTATTTATTTTTTATTATTAGCACCTGTCAGTGATAATAATAATACCTTATACTTATATAGCGTATTTCACAATACTCAAAGATGCTTTGCAGAGTATAGTTTTGACGGAGAAACTGAACTTTTCCGTCCGGATGGAGAAGCGTCCGGACTTTTCCGCCAAATTCCTCTCCAAATATGTAAATGTAATGATATTCATTCATTTGTTACACAAAGAGACAGACAACCATTCACACTCACATTAACTCCTATGGACAATTAAGGGTCAGGGTCACCATTCACATAGATTTGATGCATGTTTTTGGACTGCGGGTGGGATATATTAGGCAGCAGATGAACATTTTTTTCCTGAATTTCATGCGTTGGAAGCAGAAGTATAAAATAGCCAAGCATAATAGTCTAAGAATTAAATTATCCTTTAAGGCCTCCAACTTTTCATCTTTCGAGGCTTAACTTTTCAATGATAATATATTGATGTGAACAACCTGGATCAATTCTCCGCAAAGCCAAATACCACAGCTCCACTTTGGACTCAAATAAAGTCAAGTCTAAATGCTGAATCCATATTAACCTGAATGAAGCTTTTAGATTAAAGTCTAAATACACAGTTATTACTAATAAGTGGCTCTTGTTCTTCATAAGCGTATTTGTATTATTAGCCGATGACTAACCTCGTACTTTATTGGTGGGATTAGATAACCATAAGAAAATATTTAAATGAATTGTGTTCTTACTTGCATCAAAATTGATAAGTCAATAAAAGTGAGGGCATGCCACTGTCTCGTCCAAGAACAAGATTAAAGAAAATTTGGCCAGTAATTCCACCAACAAACAAACAAACAAACAAAAACAGGTACATATTAATACTTCATAACCATTTTGTCATATCATTTACATTTTTTTTTGCAATTTTGACAAGATGTGGAAAAATTTAATAGGGAAAGTAAAATCAGCTGATTGACTTAAAGACTTATACCATATTCTTGGTGCATTGTCTCATATGTGAATTTTCTTCTTTGTGTACTGTATTCTGCACATTTCATTCTCTACTGGAGCGGTCTTGCGTTTCCCCATTTGTCTGACGTTGTTCAAGTGTGTTGATTCCGCAGAAAAAATTGTCGGCGTTGAGGAGATATTAAGCAGCGAGCTGCTATTTTAGTAGAAACTCACTTAATCCCATAGTAATCCCTGTATTAGATCACACTCTGATGGTAAAACAAGTGCCGGAGAGGAGGAACAGTAGGCAGGAAAAGAGCAGCTTGATAGTGAGCTCTTACACACACACACACACACACACACACATAAAGGGTATATACATACACACTCACACACATAGTTACACCAAACCATACAAAAATGAAATTAGAGCACATGAGCAGCGATGCACGCATGTAGATACACACATGCTCCCACATACACACACAAACTGCAACAGCAGCAATGTCACGTGACCGCAGTAAGACTCCCCCTGAGAGGAGTTTGTGAGTGAGCGAGAGACTAAGAGAGAGAGAGAGAGAGAGAGAGAGCAGCTTCTCCACAGATGGAAACTAGGACACCAAACCCCTGTGTGTGTTTGTTTTACATCCTGCTGCATCTGGGCGTGTGTGTCTATTTGTGTCAGCGGAGGAGCTGGAGTGTGTATTCGCATGTGTGCGTCATTGCCCGTGTGTGTGTGGTTTGTTTGGGTGCCTGTGTTTGTGTGTGATTCAATATAACAATCCGGTGATGAGATCTTGGAGTTGATGTAGCGAGGAGGTGTTTGTTTCCTGGAGAGAGAAGCCCATTGGTGTAACGGCAGAGCGTACAGTGTGTGAGATGGAGGTCAACGTGAGGCAGGGAGAGGTTCAATTCCCAACGCACGCCCTGCACTGGTGTCTTCAGACGCACTTTCACTCTTGTTTTCTCTTTTCTCTTTTAAATCTCTTTACAAATGAATTGCTAGAAACGTAAAAAATACAACAATCAATCATCATGGCGGCTGTCATTATACATTGATTTTAGATTAGCCGACAAAACATCGTGCATAATTATTCCGCTGTTTGTCCAGTGAAGCCACAACTCAGGTAAATGATACACTTTCATTAATACCATCTAGTATTATTTCCAACATTTTTACAGGTGACTATAGAAACACTTGAATGTACAACAGCAGACATTACGATTTCTACAAAAAATACTACAAGGCTTTGTATTCACGGAGCAAAACTAAAAGCTACTTGTAACTATATAAACTTGACATTACAGAAAAAAGCCTTTACCATCCTCATACAGAAAGATCTTCAGTCTTATAAACTAAAAGGCGACCCGTGTTATTTACACGTTACCATTCCAGCGTGGTCAGACATATGTTGGCCAAACCCAGCAACCTTTAATATCACAAAGATCAGATTTAAAAACTAAAATCCGTACTGGCAATTGCAATACATAACGCTAAAGCAAATCACAGATCGCCCCGAAACTGAAAGGTTCATGATGCCCACTAGAGAAAGAGATGTGTTCTAAGAATCTGGCCCAGAGAGAAATGTTTGGGATATCTAGACTCTGACTGATGAGGCTTCCGAAAAACTGAATATGTTTTTTTTCGTCTGGTGTATTGTGGCATTAGAAAACCAGAGGGGTCGGAGAAACGTCCGTATTTGTGACTGCACAAGAAAAATGATCAGGATCATCCTGCAGAGCTGTAGTGAATCTGTCCTTAAGTCGGAGTGTGTTCCCCAGACGCCCTGATGGAGGCTGTGGGTCAAACACGTCAGCAGAGGAAGCCCAAATACTTCATTACTTCACTCAAGTAGCTTTTTCAAGCAGCTGTGCTTTAGTTAGTTTTCTTACACATTTTACTTGAAAAACTTGAAAGTTCAAGTTTTGCTCCTGAAAAGTTCATCGTTTTCAAACTAGGGGAAAGGTTAATTTCAATTTAAATATAATTTTGATTCTGATATTCTTTTGAATATTCTATTTATTTTCATATTTGAGGTATTATATTTTTCAGTTGCAAATTTTATGTTTTCAGATCTTATCTTTTTTCCACATGCACCTTCACCACCTCTGCACATCAGCAGACATCTGCCTTTTTTTTCTATGTGAGCCAAATAAGATAACTGTGATTTGATGTGGGCAGGACGGTGACGCAGAGGGTAAACCTGTTGCACCCACCCCCAGGCTACAGTCTGGTCGGGTTTAAGGCTATGATCTATTGACAACAGTACACTTCCTGTCTCTTTGTAAACTGGACAAACATAATACTTGTAAAATTCTTGATGCCACAGCCCAGCTCTGCACATGGCTTTTACAATTTAAACCTAATATCCATGCCTATGCTGAGCAACAACAACAAAAAATGTTGGTACATCTAGTGATGTTTCACTTCCTGGTAAGACTTCTTCGGTGGTGTTGATGATTAAACATTAACACCACTAACTACTGACATGGCCTACAAACTACAGCATTTATAGTTGTTTTTGCAGACACATAGTATACGAGGATCGTTTTCACATTGTCCTATAAATACAGAATAAACTTTTTCTGTTTTCTGATTAAACAGGTTCATGTAAACCAGGCCTTAATGCTAAGCTATCTATACCGCTACATACGCCATGCAGACGTGAGAGTGTCGTCAAAAGCTTCCAAATCATATTGAAAATGATTCCTGACTTCTGGAATTGGTTTAATGTCTTTACTTTCCTCAGTGTCACTTATTTACGGATTCTTATCGATCATGGACGTCCGGGTTATAGCCTGGCCCAGCAGAACTACTCCCTTAAAGGTACACGACTGTCAGAACAAATGTTTCCATGCTGTATCTCTCAATCGCACACCAGCATCTTCAGTGACCATCATACATGTTAAATAAAGTTTTAAAACATAAACTCTTCTATGTCATTGTAGTCAATTAGACAGTTACTCCCTGAATGAAAGCCAAACATGACATTATAAATTAAATGTATTATTATTATTATTATGACATACTGTCATGTAACATCTCCGGCTACCGTGAGACTGCCGTCTACTGCCACTGACTGGCATAAACAACTCAGAGCGCCTGCCAGCGAACAGAAGTTAGACAAAACCCACATTTAACCTGAAGGAAAGGACGGGAGTATGAAGAGGGGCGGAACCAGGAAGTGGAATGGGCCAATGACAGCTTGACGTATGGCACACAAACAGCATGCGAAGCGAGGGCCGTAACCGAGGGCATCAATAAATCTTGCGCTAAGGATGAAAGACTGCCACAAAGGAGATTAGTGTCCACAGCAGCTAATGAGGTACTATATCAGCTCCGCCAGGCACCCGCAGCAAAACACACACACACACACACACTGACACAAACACACACACACGCATGTATAAAACATGCACACATAAAGCAAGATCTTACAGAGTATTTGTACTGTATTTGTAGATATGGCCGTGTAACAACTAGTCCGACAAGCAACCGCATTGGATTACATGCAACACACACACATATACACACAAACACACACACACACAGTTCCACATTCTCACACACTTACAGTAAAAACACACACACACAGAGGGCGTAACTATGGTTAAACAGCTGATCAATATTATAAATCATTCACCTCAGTTACTACTAAATCATTTAGTTGGGCTAACTATTCAGACCCAAATGTCTTCAGGCATCTCTCCGCTAGGCTGTTGTCAACCAGGTTTTTGCTGAAACATACACACTAACACACACACACACACACACAAGTGCATTAATATTGGGTCAATGGGAGGACAACTTTAGCTCTGGCTTCATTCTCGATGCAAACACTGTTCTTCCTCAAAAAAACACAGAGATGGTAGCTTAATTAATCTGCATCTTTGCTAGGATATATATATATATCTACACTTATATACACACATAGATATATAAGTATGTGTGTGTGTGTGTAGGAGCGAGAGAGAAAGAAAGAAAGAAAGAATAGGATTTACTGTATGCACTCATCCCGTTATAGGAATGTGTTAATATTTAATTTTGTGTTGAAATCCCCTCTTCCTCACTTTTTATGCCAACAGACACGCACTTACACATGTACGCACGCACACACACTCACATGCACAGTGGTAGAGTTGTGCAAAGTCATGTTGACGCGCTTTCCCTTTCCACCACTGAACGTCTTGTAGTTAGCAAACATAGCACCTGATGATGTAAAAGATCCAAACTGTGCATGGATTCAAATCTGTTTGCGTGAGTCGATCAGAAATCATCAGATTGTTGTCGGGGTTAGGTTGCTTTCTCTTGACACCTTGTCCACTAAAACTGTCCCATCCTTCTCTCACAATATAATTTTTATTATTTAATTGTCCCAACAAGTTTTCACATGCAGCACAACCCATAATTTTCAGAGTGGGAGTTTGGGACTCTCTCCAATTCCAGAGGATCAACCGGGCAAAGCTTATTAACCCAGTTATTAATATTCTGAATGCAGATTTATTCATATGAGG
The DNA here is from genome assembly GCA_009660295.1 of Lophius piscatorius. Classification (NCBI taxonomy): domain Eukaryota; kingdom Metazoa; phylum Chordata; class Actinopteri; order Lophiiformes; family Lophiidae; genus Lophius; species Lophius piscatorius. The sequence goes on along the minus strand of VRLP01000792.1, from coordinate 109,293 downwards.
TTCTACAGATTTGTCTCCAAGAAGACACAAGTTTGGTGATCTGGGCAGTTCAAGTTCTAACCAATCCTCCTTATCTTCCAGATCGTCACACCATAAAGACAAACCATGTGACCATAAAGCGTACCAGTATGTCCCTTGTTCTATTTTCAATATCCAGCATGAATCGTCTTTAATTAGTCTGATTTTATTGAGTCTGGTAGGAGTGTAATTACATCTATTAAGTACTTTATATTGGATAAATCTACCTCTGACCTCCCTAATATATTTCCTATTGTTGGAGAGATTCCCCTCCCACGTTTTCTCATTGAAAGTACTACCAAGGCCTTTTTTACAATGCCATCTTCAGATTTTTACAAAGTAATCCATTTTTCGAGGGATGTGTATCCCGACCCAGTCTAAAGATAAGAGCCGGCTCTTGTTACGACTTATGTTTGTCATTCACAAGGTTTTTACCATCAACTGAATAATCTGTGGAAGTCTCCTCTTCCTCTTCCTCTTCCTCTCCAAAACAACAGGCACAGCGCTTTTTTTTCAAAGGACACAGATGCTCCCACTATGGGCAAAAAGTCCAATCAGGCTGATGCCGATGGACAAAAACTTCTATCACAGGCACTGCTGGATAGTAACTAAGTAGGAATTACTTAGGCACTGTACTTAAGTACAAATTTCAAGTACTTCCATTTTATGTTACTTTATACTCTACTTCATCTCAGAAGGAAAATATTCTACTTTCTACTCCACTATAGCAGTCTGTCAGCTAGTAACTAGTTACTTTTCAATATTCTGTAACTTTGTTGTCCCTTGAAAACCATGTAACTCTAATTTTTATAATACCGTATGAACGTGTTAAATTACACTGGTGGGCAGCAGTTAAGTAAATGTATTCAAGTACTGTACTTAAGTAAAACATTTGAAGTATTTGTTGCTACTTTATAAGTACATAGTTGCTTTTCAGATTCCCATACCAGTTATCTCACTAATGCCCTGCATAAAGTAGTTAGATTACCTTAAACTTTAACATTTACAGCAGTAATCCCGATACATTAAAGTAAAACACTGAGAGAGGCCATGAATTCTTTTAGGTTTGATACTTTTAGTACATTTTACTGCTAATACTTTCATGCTTTTACTTAAGTAAAGTTTTGAATACATGTTTTTAACTCGCAGTGGGTTGTTTTAATAAACTGTGGCAGAGTAACCTCAAAAGCCAACCACGAGTCCCCAAGTACTTGAAAAAGCCAACATATAACATTTGATGGACGTAACCAGGCTTACAAGGTTTTATTTTCACTTTGAAATGTCCTACAATTGGTTTAAGAAACACACCGCTGGGAGGAGAGAGGATACATTAATTTGAACAGGTCAGAATACATACACAATTCCGACCAGCCTTTCTTCCACTGTAATCCTTCAAAGTAAGAGCACTTAAAATACATTGCCGGTTATGATATTCAAACTTTAAATAAATCTTTTTTAAAAAAGGAATCGGACAAAATCGGTATCAGCCATTCAGATTTTATAAAAATCGTTGATTAGTATGTGCATATGAGCATGTCTCACGGTGCTGCACATCAGCGTTGACTGCGTGCTCGTATGTGCATCCAGAAAGTATTTCTGTTTTGAGCCTGCTTTCACAGAGGAGTGGACATCAACAACCAGGAGAGAGATGGCCCCCTTAAGACCAGTCAATGAGAGACGGACGTGAAGACGGACGCAGCTAGCGAGACCGGCGATCAATAGTAATCATGAGGCGCTGTGGCGTTAACAGCAGATGACACATCGCTCAGGCTTTTCTACTGCGCTGCAGCCCCGACACAAAGCGGCACACAGCCATAATTCCTTGTGGGCCAAGATCGATAGATGTACATTTCCACAAGTATCAGGCTCACTGTGAGATTTTATTTATGTATTTCTGCCTTCATGTGATAGGCCATTCCTATCAAGGTACATTATTAACATTTTCAGTCAGAGTAGCTCGTCGTTCCTTCACCCTTCAACCCATTCTGGTTATTTTATACCATGTGAGTTTGTTTCTGTGAGGTTTGGACCAAATCTATGCAAGCATGGATTGGTCATAAAGACCGCCCCCAGGGCAAGCTGTCATACAGCGACATTAACATGATGGCATCAGAACAGAACAAACGTGAGGAATTAATGAAGTCTCATATGAAGATTACTTCAAGCATTATGGGTAAATGAATGTGAGGAGGGAGGGGAGACTCCTAGAAGTCCAACAAACCAATCTGAGAGGAGGAGAATGTTCATTCAATAATTTGCTGAAACGGCTTTTTCCCTGTACAGGATAGGCGGTTAGAAGTTTGGCCAATTCCAACTGACATTATGTGAGAGGTGGGGTGGGTTTATTCACAAGACGTCAGTTCATCACAGACAATATCCCACTTTAACACCTGAATATTCACATACATTCCAAGTTTTGGGACATTGGGAAGAACCCAGAAAAAATGTGCACACTGAGAAACATGCAAACTCAGCACAGAGCCAAAGGTGGATTTGGACCTGGGACTCTCCTGCTGTGAGGCGACAGTCCTACCCACTATGCCCCCATGCTGCCCCAGAGGAGCACATGCTAAATCTAATTAAACCGACTGACACTGGGTTATGGTTGTACATTCTCGCTGGGTTCAGCTCATTTTCACCCATTTTCTGTAACCGCTTATCCTGTTAAGGGTCGTGCAGGGGGGGGGGGCTATTCCAGCTGACATTGGAAGAGACGCGGGGTACACATACACACTCACACACACATAAAAAAAAGAAGAAAAATACTAACTCAGCACAGAAAGGCCAAAAGGCCAGATGTTGATTTGAACCTGAACGTTACTTTCGTACATGCCTCTGATACTTCCTAAAATACTGCTTTGGGTGTTGTAAATACACAAGTGCTGTCTATTCATAAATCCAACGGCATGTAATTCAACACCACACAATCAATACCAAAGAATAACACCATGAACCTGTGCACTAACAAGATGCCGTGTCATCATTTTGCCGGTTTACGCAGCGACAGTAACCGTGTCGTCTGGAACCCGTTTGTGTTCCGTCTACAGTTCAAAAACAGGACATAACATGATGATATAAAATGACTGAAAATGCAGATGTTTTTGTTTTGTTTTTGTTTATGTTTTTTAGTCATTCAAAATTATGTATCTAAAATAAGTGAGTCCATAAAATAAAATGTAAAAAAAAGTCCAAAAGTAAAAAAACAGATCATACCAATCAACTAAAGGCAAAGATTTGATCCATCGTTGTAGGAAACAACTTAAATGAAGCTCAGGGAACGATCGGAGGAGGCACAGCAGACATCCACATCAACAAATCAACTAACTGACAAAGACAGGGATGAAGACAAAGACTTAAAAGGAGGAGGAATGAAGACGACTGGGAAGAGGTTAGGACGTTCAACAATCAGGGAGGAGACACACCAGGAGTCAGGAGAAACACCCACGGTCACACAGCGTCACGAGGGGAAAGGAAAAGAGAAGGGAGAGGACTATAAAGTGGAACCTAAGAGCATGAGGAGCCAAATTATAAATTAAAATAGGAAACAACGCAATACCTAGAATCATGAACGTTTATAATAAAGTAAAAGGAAAACAAAAACATTTTGCATGTTTCCTGTATTTAGTCTTTAACATTCATATATTTTGTATTTCCTAACATATTCATTCATATGTTCATTTTGTTACGACCTTATAAGCTCAAGTTCTTCCGTATGTTCGGATGCATTTATCATTAAAACACTGAAGAGCACGTTTTCTGTTCCTGATCTTAAATCAAGCAACAGTAAATATTTTCATTTTTTATGGTCAGAATATGTGGACAGCACATGATTTTACTGTAAAAACACAAACTTTTGGTAAACTTAATGGAAGAATTACATAATGAATAAAAAAGAAAATCATTACCGTAATGATTCTGTTTCAATTCCAGTTTTTGCTGGTAACAACATTTCAATTTACAGTAAAAAAAAAAAAAAAAAGACCCACTTTAACCAATTACCAAGAGCCTAGAGTTTTTTCTACAGTCATAAGATGTTAAACAAATGGCATATATTTGTGAAATAATGTTGATGAAAAAGAAAAAGACAGAATTTATTGTAATTCACTTTATGTTGGGTCTTTTTAAACCCTAAGCAAACTGACATTATTTTTTCATGGGCATATACTATAATGTCTCGTACAGGGTCAGCATAAATCCTGGCTACCACAGTTGCTGGTATTTTTACTGTAAATTAAACAGGTTTTTCTTGGACGTGTATATCTGACTACGTCTGTATCGTCTCCATCCACACACTGAGGTTGTTCTAACAACATTTGAATCTGACAATTTCCGGCCTACTCCTTGTCTCATCTACTGGAGGAGGAGGCTCTGCCCTAAAAATAATGTGGCGTACATTTAGAAAACCATCATCGTGAATAAGAGCAGTGGATGAAGCAGCCTTCCAAGTCATTCTGAATCAGAACCAGTCTAAAAACAGCAATGTGCCAGAACAGAGAGAGAGAGAGAGAGACAGAGAGAGAGAGAGAGAGAGAGAGAGAGAGGTCCATAGAAAGTCACAGATCTCCCACAGAAACACTGCCTTGAACATTACAATTAGAGAGGAGAGGCACTGGTGAGTGTGTGTGTGTGTGAGAGAGAGAGAGAAAGTACACACTCTTCTCTAGTCTCCCATGAGAATAAGAATCAAGACTTCAAAAATTGTCCTTTTTCTCAGAACCGCTTAAGTGTGAGTGTGAAACAACACACACTTTCCTCCTCACTGGAACTCAGCCGTCGCTGCCGATAATGAGGCCTGACTACCATTAAGCTGCGCGCATCACACACTGCACATTATAAAAAAAACTGTGTTTATTTATCTCTCTATCATTTACTTTCATCAGCAGGCGATGGCAGTTCATTTAAAACACAACATGAACACACTGAGACAAGTTGGTGTTAGTGATCGAAATATATATATATTTTTTGTCTGTTTGTTAGCGGGGTAACTCAAAAAGATTAAAGGAGATTTCTATCACATTAATGGGAAAGTGGGTCCTATATAGGAAAGGAAACAGATAATTAGGTTATGATCCGACCCTAATCGGCCTCTGATTTCGTGATTTTCAAATTTATTTGGCGTTTGAGTATCAAACATTTACTTAAACATCTAAAATGTGGGTTTGATCTGTTGATCACTCTGACCTCTAAACACCAGAACTTTATAACTGCTTTATAATACATAAATAACAAAATGACAGGAAATAGCTTTAGAAACAATAATAAACATTACATTTTTCAGATGTTGACTACTCAAATTATCGCCATCTAAAATACTAAGTACCTAAGATTCTGTTGTGTTTAGAGAAAAGTGTCACTCCCACTGATGAGTAACACAATCTGTGTTAATAATAATATATTAACTATTAATTAATAAATTCATAATAAATTCATAACAAGTTTGGTAAATACATATTACAATAGAAAATTGGGAACTATGTCATTTAAAAATTAAAGCTTTGTCGATATTATTGTATTGTCATACACTAAAACCTCATCAGTAAAGTCACAATTTTGATATGTTTTGGAATTGCGTAATAAAAATAATTAATCTAGGTAAGACAAAAAAAAGAAGTACTGATTTATTTTCACATCCGTGAAAAAACTGCCACAAAACCAGATCTAGTTTAGTTCATCTGAAGAATAATGTTCTATTTTATGCCATAACTTTCACTAAAGGAGAAATGGGTCTGGGGTCTTATGACCAGATCCAAGGTTAAAAAGTTCTACTGATCTCGTCCATTTAACTCTCTGTGAGAACACCTGCCATTCAGGCCCAGCTTGATGTTTGCCAACTCTTTTAGTTTTAGTGTTAAATTAAAACCCAGGCAGAGTAACTTTGAACATTCGGGCTTCCGTTCAGGAAAGATGAATTAATTCACAAATAATGAGATGAATTCATGTCAAACTGTAATCCAAAGCTGCTCTGCTGTCCAGATACCCAGCCTGGACAGGTGCTGGTGCTACATGAGGCCTTCATCCTGCCCAAGGCTCACTCTTCAGAGCAGGTGATTGTTGTACGGAGCTTTAGTAGGGGAGTGAGCTGCTCTGTAGGGCACTCCAAAGTGCTCTCGCACAGCATTTGTGTTCAAAAACGTCCAAGTATCGTTTGGCAGCTGCCCTGAGGGAAAGCATCCAAGGCTAAGGTAGGTTCTAAACCTGACACAAGTACACAAGCAAAGGAAGACGTCAGAGGATGAGCGGCCAGGAATCCCTCTCCAGCAGCTCAGTGGATGATTAGGTATTTCTATGCTAGACCTCAAGATGAAGGAGGAAGTTGTTCCACATATTGATTTGGTATAAGTTAGCATTTCTAGATAATAAACCAAAAATCCGGAAAATGCATCAAGCAATCTGCAAATCTACACACTATCTAAATGTACTGCTACACTGCACACCAAACCCACCAGTGTCCAATTTAGCGTAAGTCCGACAGGTCGCAGTCAAATTGCTTTACTGCACTCAAACCTTCTTGAAGCATTTGTTCACTTTTATTTTGACAAAGAATGAACTGCATCAACCAGGAATTTATTTCAGGAAGAGGAAGTGGAACTCACCATGTTAGAGAAAAGCGCCACTACAGCTAAGTTTGCCACTGTTTGTGCTACTAATGCCGATTTTGACAATGCTAATAATGCTAAGTGTGCTAATTTTGCTACTGCTTATGGTACTAATGCAATATTTGTCAATATGCCCATGTTTAGGCCATTATATCTAATGTCCTGCAGTTCTATTAGCTTAGCATGTTAGTATTTTAACTTAGCTTGGTCCATGTGGTTTTTTTTCAATTAGCATTAATTCGACCCGGATTTAATTTAATTACTTTTTGTTTGTTGCTATCAATGCCCAGTGATTTAAGTTATCTCCATACGTAAAAAGATAATCATTTGTTTAACTGTTTTGGAACGACTAAAGGATAAAATCTGTTTTATTTTTACTATATGAAGTGTTGGTAATGAATTTTCAGCACAGGCCTAGTTGATGTGTGAATTCTCATGGGCCCAGTTGGTACTAGGAAACCATTTGTGGTTCAATAAATGCAATTATCATTTAAAAGGTGTATTTTGTGGTTATGCCGGTTGCCTTTCTTTTATGTTAAATTTAGTTTACATAAATATCATGCTGACATGCTTTAGAGGAAATCAGGAGGGGGTTAAATATTTTTCACAGCTCTATACCTTAGAACAGTCAAAGGTTGTTTTTGCAATTAAGGTTATGGATCTTAAAAATTGTTGTTGTTTTTTTTGTGGTTATTTTAAGTGTTATGGACAGGTAAGATGGTATTATACTATAATATACTGGTATTTACAATACACCAGATTATTATGTGAGTGTGATTAAACCAATAATATTAATATTTCTGTCCTTACTTGATTGGCTAAAACATCCGTATTACAGTAATACCATGTAAAATAATCAGTAAATCTGCTCAGAAACTCTTTGATAACTACTCCATCAAATTTGATAGAAATACCAAAAAGTTCTTGTTATTCCTTACAGATTTTGTAGGATTGGACCAGGAGAGCTCCCCATGTGGCACAGTTTGATAGCCAGTATATCCAGAATTATTGTTCTCAGTAAAAACAAAGAAGAAGAAACTGGGTTAGTCCTGGATGTGGGGATGTTGAATAAAACCAAGTAACTTTATTCATAATCTTGGCCTTCCTATGAGAAAAATCTAAAATGATCCTTCATGAATAGGTCTGTGTGTGTGATCTACCTCTGAGGTCAAGCTTGGTTTTTTTGATCATGTAATGCACGCTGGGTAATAGTACATGAAAATCCTTTAACATCGGGGGGATATGTAATATTTAATCTAATTTTGAGATGAAATTGGTTTAGAGTGGTCATCAGAGTATCGTTCATAAAGTAAATGGCAGATAGATTTTAAATAATCAATACCATTTAATCTGAAGTTCTGGAACCGCTGAATCAAATGGTCACATGGAAAGACAGAAATTCTGGAACATTCACTCACACACATACGGCGTGAACCCGCTTAGATGGACGGTCTTAAGGTTTACAGGGAGAGACATGACGCCCCGTAAGGAAAAGAAACAGAACTCACCACTTTGTCATCCTGCCGCCCAGTCAGCCATTCATGTACAATGGAAAGAAAGACAGAGAGAATGTGAGCAAAGATGAAATCTGAAAGAATGGAAATGATGCTAAAGCCCAAATTAATCATGCAGCACATGTAAGTGGTGATGTCACAGTCGCTGAAAATGCTTTTACTGTTTTAGATTTAAGTTGAAATGTTAAATTAGCCTAAATCTGATTAAATTTTGAGAAAGATAAGATTAAGATTGTTTACTTGAAGGAAAAGGCAACATTAACCCGCGTCAACAAGCATTCTGTATACTCAGTATTCTGTATTAGCTAAAGGCTAATAATCTATCGTAGTGCCGAAAGCTATTTTACATGAAGAAACAAGTTGTTATTCATCTGAAACTTTGTGAATATCCCGGATCTCCCTCTTCACCTTGCTTTAACCACATCTAATCAGGAGATCCAGCTCATTACTTCTGCCGAGGAGGTAGCAGGATTCCACAAACATAACCTGATGGATTTTGATTAAACTTCTTTGGAGTGTTGGGCCTGTCACTCATTCACTCTGGATACAGATAAAGCTGCAGAGTCAGGATTATTTTTCTTAAAGTTGGACATTTCTGGCCATTACGCATGAAGTACCTGCTGGATTTTCATCGAACTTGTTGGAAAGGTTTGTCATGTAGTGAGGAAGAACTGCCCAAGGAGATTTTGACAAAGCGAAAAACCTCCAGAATTTAAAGATTGACTGCATTTTTTCCTGTTTTTGTCAATGACACATAAACTGCTTGATGGATGAAACTGGATGAAAAGATGGGTCATCTGTCATTCAAGACATTTTTGAACTACATGCTAAAGAGAATCATGAGGAAATAGTTTTTAACTAATTATAATAATAATGATAATAATAATAATAATAATACCGCTGTGATTTGTAAATCAAGAAGTAGGTTTTCATGGTCAAGGAGTAACATCATAAGGAACTATAGGATCTATCATGGGACGATTGATTTTTGACGCAATGACATAAGGAGGAAAGGAAGCTGCCTTTGTGCGGTTTATTTCTTCCTTTTTATTGTTTTATTGTTTTCATTACTAAAGTTTGAAGCTTATTATTACCTTCTTAGAGGAGGTTATATTTTCTCAGCATTGGTTTTGTTTGTCAATGAGTTACGAGGATAATTAGTAGTAGTATTATCAATATTATAATTAGTAGTAGTAGTAGTAGTAGTAGTAGTAGTAGTAGTAGTAGTATAGCTTTAATTATTATTGCAGGTTATAGGTAGTTTCAAAAAATGTGCACAAAGAAGTTTTTTCAATGCACCTTATTGAGTGGAAACAACAACGTGAACATATTAATCAACATTGTGATACAAAGTTCAGAGGAAAGTTCGCAACGTACACCGACATACACAACTTTAAGCTGCAAGAATAATACTTGCGCCAGTCCTGTAAAGTATTCTAGTCTGCAAATACAGTCCACCCTGATGTGAGGCTTTGTTCCGTCCAGCGCATCAATGACATCACTCCTCCCACTAGTGTGTCTGGAAAACAAACCTCGGTCTGTCTTCTGTCTTTTTTCTTTTGTCTTCCCCCCAAAGTCATCTGATTGGCAAAGATTAGATCACTCAAAGTAAACTAAAAATGCATTGGCTTTGTAAACAGGAAACTGAAAATCACAATAAAGCAAAGGATCATGGTAAATGTAGTCTTCCAATTAAGTTTATCTTTATCTTCAAGACAACACATTCCCTTACATTCTTATCATTTATCCCCTATTTAAGGACCCCTAACTTACACCTATTTAATTAATAAAACATTAATTATAAATGAAATAGCATTATGGGTGAAGTAAATGAGAGTATTTGTCTGCAAATATCTGGTACGTTCAGAATGTGTCGGCACGTAAACAGATTTTTTTCAAATCCGGTGTGAGTAACTTTCACATCCGGTCTTGGATGGGCTACGTATCCGGTTTGAGGTCATGAATGTGAACGGTCAGATTGGAATTCATGTGGATTTTTGCTTGCACATACATGCTGAGCACTGTCATAATCAGCAAGCGCCGGCTGTTTACGGTCTGCATATCCAACAGAGCATGAGATTCTCTGCTGGCGCGTCCACTCTGCCTTCAATTGCATGATTTTTTTTAGTTTTGCTGTGGTCGGTGACTGGTGCAAAAACGTATCAATTTGCAGATGCATGTATTTTGTAGGCTAGAGCCGGATCAGAACCAGATACAGGTCTCTGTAATTATGCACAAGAACTTTTTAGATAAGATAGATACGATGTAAAAAAAAAATATCATGGCCTTACAGAACTATGTTGCATGTGAAGGCTGTGTGTTTGTGCAAAATCCACCCTTCAAAGACCTTCTGAATGCAACTGACACACACTTCATCAAAACACCTACGACCCCACAGGTGAACTCCCCCCATGTCGGCTAGTAACTAATTAGGGTGTACCTTTAAAGCGTGTGTGTCATTAAATGCTACACTGGCGATGTAAGAGCGTCACTTATTTGAGAAGAAGACTCGTCGCCAGATGCCAACACACACACACACACACACATAAACACCCATACACACATTTATGCCCTGCTGTGTGTGTATAGGGCACCTCCGGACCCCTGGGAGACAGAGATGGAGTGGGAGACCACCCCCTTTGTCCACAGCTCAGTCTAATGCCCAATTAACCTTTACCAGCTCCTGCCTGGGTCACAAACATCACATACGTGAATGGAGGCACACAGGACGCACATACTATACACTGCTTATACACACACGCACACAAACACACACACACACACATACATATGTGATGTAGTTCAGCCTCCACCTGAGTCCTAACACCTGAGGCCCTGTTAGAGACGAACTGGATGTACAGATGAACGTTGTATTTATGTTTACTGCACTCCTAAGGACAGATATGATATTATTATATGATGGACATTAAGTGCAGAAGTACTGCAATAAATGTAAATAAATGTTGTCAAACAGTTTGAATGCAGTGTAAAAATAATTAAGTTTTCTATAAACTCCAGTCAGTTGAACAAAAAAAGTAAAAGTAAAAGTAATCTCATTTGTTTTCTTATGATTATGAATAATTTTCCAAATGTTTTTTGTTTTTTTCATTTATGTTAGTAAAGATTAAACAATTTAAAGGTTTAACAATTAAACTCCTATTAAATCGGTCAAATCTACAAAAGAACAATATATACAAGAATAAACGAAAGAGTATCCAGGCCAGACATTAAATTCTTTTTTTTTTTCATGTTTCATTTTGAGAAAAAAGTCGAAATGTCGAGAAATTTTGAGAATGCAAAATTAAAAAAAACTTTTGCAACTTTTGGAATTAGGAAAAACAGTTGAAAATTTAAGATTGATTAGAATTTTTTTTTGAAATTTCAATTATTCTGTAAGGAGAATTTTTTTTTCTTTACTTTTTTGCATTTATTAAAAATATATAAGGAATTTCCTCAACCTCAGTAACGGTGGCCTTTTTCTTTTGATTCTAGGAGTCAATCGTTTACGAATCGACTAAAGGAGATCTATATTGTCACATTTTACTTTAAGAGTTCATATTTTACCCACTAGGGGGCACTTCTTTTAAATTTTTTTTTTTTATTTTTTTACAAAAAACACTGTTTTTCATACATAGTATCACATTTAATTTGAGGGGTTCGTTCAGGAGGTTGAACAACGCAGGGGATTTGGGGATATACCCTACAGGGACGACAGCGTGGGCAAAGTTTTGAGATGGTTAATCATGATTTTGAGATAGTTAGTATTTATGGTGAGATAGTAATTGATTATTTAGAGATACCCTTTGTAATGACTTAAAGGATTGTTTTTCTCTGCCTATTGGCGGAGCTTCCATAAAAATCCATCTAGCAGTTTCTGTGTGTTCCTGCAAACAAATGAACCGACAAGGAAAACAAACTCCTTGACAAAAGACGGAAGAGGGCACCTCTGTGGCGAGCAAAGCCCCCGCTGAAGGTCTCAGTGGCTCAATGAAAATAATCTGAATCACGCGCTCTGGCTTTCATAGTCCTCACATTTCAACCCGATGAAATACTGATGGAGGAATTTAGAGTGTACTTTTAGACCACAGGGTCATCAAAACACCAGTGATGTAATATCTCCAGAGAGAATGCTGCTCACCTCTCAAATGGAGACGTATAAATATTATTAATAAAGTACACAGAGAAAAACTCCCTTTAAACTCTTCACACAAAAAAGGGAAATTCAGTGTCTTTGAAGTTAGATATTTGATTTTGGGGGAAGCGATACGTTTTGAGTCACACAAAATGTCCTTAAACTTAAGACAAAAAATGATATTCACGTAAAGTACATACAGTCATTTTCGCTTGCTTATAAATAATTTTTTCACCTTGGAAAATTATAATATTTAAAGTTATTTTCAAATACTTTAGAATAAACCAAAATCATTGATGATTTTTTTAATTCAAACTTTTGATTATCTATAAAATGTAATTATAAATTCAACCTTAATCGATATATTTTCTTTAGTCACTCCCCACATTGTGACATTCATTCATCCATTTTAACCAGTTATCCTGTTCATGGAGGCGGGGGGACTGGGGTCCAACCCAGATCTTGGGTGAGGGGTGGGGTACAACCTGGACAACTCACCAGTTCAGAGGTGGATTTGAACCCAGAACCTTCTTGGTGTGAGGCAAGATTGTGCTGAAAAGTGTTTGTAATTTCTTTAATAGTAGTTTTTTTTACTACTATATTTTCCAAAAAGCTTAAAACTAGATTTGCTCTGACAGAAGCAGAATTTCCATTTGATGCAAAACTAAAAATCCAGGAAGAATAGACTCAGACTTGTTAACAAATTACATTTTAGGGAGTCTAATAAATTCATTTAATTTGAAAATAATAATCTAATTCAGTGTTCCTGGATGTGTTTAACTTATTATTAATCATGTGGTCATGTGATAGGAAAACCTCATTAACCTTATTAACACTGAGGCTCTGTGGTGGATTGTTGCACTTTTTATTTCTTACCGTGTTGGATCTCAGGGAGACTCGACCCCCACAGCGGGCACAGAACTTGGTCTGGCAGTACGAACACAGGTTCCCGCAGCCATCTGCGAACTTGGTCTTGTGACAGATGCCGCAGGTCGGAGCGTCGTCCCTGTGAACGGCCGAACCTGCTGCGACCGTGGCCTGCCGGATTACTGTCTCCCTGTAGCTGGATAACTGCTGCTGGATACCACTGGAAGAAATAAAACCGGAAATGGAAAATATTTAAGCTTGGGGATCTTCGGCGGCTGGTAGAGACAGAGGAGGATGGTCATCCTCTGTTTTTGAGAGGCAAGAGGAAAATCAAACACTAAAAAGGGTTATTGGTTTAAATCAACCTTCAAAAAATGTCATTATCTTTTATAAAATAATCTTTATATCTTCTTTGGACGAGATTATGCTTCGACAGTGGTAACTACAGGCAGAGGCCGTCTGTGTGAAGAGGAGAGCAGAGTAGGACAGACTTAGCTTAACCATCTCAATCAATGCTCTTCTTGGTTTTCATGCTGATCTGCTATTGAACACAACATGGGACTGAGTAGAAATATTTTGAATATTTTTAAAGATTAATAAAAATATAAACTATAAAAAGGCCTAAATAAAAATATTTTTAACATTTATTTAGGCCTTGTCCGAATAAAATGTATTTTGTCAGCTTATGCGGTTAGCTAGTTAGCTTAGCAGTTAGCTGGAAACACAGAAAAGCTTACCGGTGAAGATGGATTTAGAATTTTTTTTTGTTTTTGTTCGTGTTTATGTGTCTAGCCGACACACGTATACTTTGAAACTATAAAAATAATAGAACATACAGTTGATTTAGCTTAAAAGGAGGAGGACAACACAACACACTGGTTATCTCAACCTCCGCACTGCTCTTTCAAAATAAAAGCCCTTAACATAAACTCCAAATTTGCATGGGAACTTGAAACATTAAAATACATTTGTTGAGACATTAACATCTAAGAGAGATAAGGTACAATAAAGACATGGAAATTAAGTTGTTGTTGTTTTTTAAATGTTAATAAATGAATAAAGGAAAGGAGACATGAACTGAAACCGAAGTGTAAAAAGAAAATTAATACATCAAGTCCTGCTGATGTCACTGCTCTCTGATCAGTTTGAGTGTGTTTCGGTGCAATCAACTTTTTAGAGTTGGCTATTGTCCCACACTGCTTTGCCAACTGATGAAACTCAAAATCGATGTGAGAAGAAGAGGAGAAGAGTATTGGTTTTTATCTAAGGCATTACAGTATGTTGATTAATTGGATTTCACACTGTGGAGATCAGACAGAGAGAGCAAACAGACGGGAAACGGACCAGATGAGATGAAGGGCGGAGATGAGATGAGGGGCTGTATATACGTTATTATTCTAAGAGAGAAGAGAGAGGGTACGAGTAGATGGGAGGCCAACTTCATGACCTCACGTAGAAAAAACAGGAGAAATAATAACAAAGGAACCTCCAGAAGTTTTCAACAATCTTTCATCATAGTGAAGTTAACACAGAAAATACAACCTAGAAAACACTCAGAGATGGCGAACCTCCACAAAGCAGCTCATTTTTCCCATATTATGTCATTGCAACTAAAACCAACCGTCATTGGTATCATTATTAGTCCAAACTATGACAAACTCTTCCTTTCTACACGAACAGCTCTTCTACCAGGTTTCATTAAAATCCATCATGTAGTTTATGCATAATAGATGGAGCTGGAGGAAGAAGTGTGACGAGAGTTTAATGAGATCTTTCTTGTCACATGCTCAACACTCCTACAAAGTTTCATCAAAGTATTTCAAGTCGTTTTTGCGTAATCAGGCTATTAAGTTGATGAAAAAATGGCCTCCTTAGGTAGAGGTAACAAAGTCTCACTACAACTAATGATAAAGACAGGGGGGGGAAACATGGCAACCAGAGGAGAAAGAGGGGAGGAGGCGGGGAACAGAGGAGAAGAGAGTAGAGTAGAGTGTAGGGACAAAGCTCGTAAAGTAGAGAATAGAAGAACAGAGCAGGGCAGAATTCAGTTAAGTCAGGTAAAGTAAGATATAGTTCACCAAACTACAGTAGAGTTGAGTAAATTACACTATAGCAGAGTAAAGTAAAGAAGTTAGAAGAGGAGTGGAGTAGAGTAGAGTGGATCACGGTAGAGTACAGTAGAGATAGTAGAGCAGAGAAAAGTAGAGTTGAAAAGAGTAGAGATGGTAGAATTGAGTAAATTACAGTAGAGTAAACTAGAGTTGATTAGAGTAGATAAGATCACATTAGAGATTGTAGTAGAGGAGAGATAGTAGAGCAGAGTAAATTACAGTAGAGTAGACAAGATAACATTAGAGAGGGGTAGATTAGAGTAGAGATAGTAGACTAGAGTAAATTACAGTAGAGTAGACAAGATCACATTAAAGAGGGGTAGATTAGAGTAAAGAAAGTGGAGCAGAGTAAATTACAGTAGAGTAGAGTAGACAAGATCACATTAGAGAGGAGTAGAGTAGAGATAGTAGAGCAGAGTACAGTAGAGTAGATCAAAGTAGGGTAGAGAAGAGTAGTGGTAGTAGATCAGAGTACAGTAGAGTGTATCACAGTAATGTAGAAATAGTAGAGGATAGTAGATTATAGTAGGGTAGAGTAGCGATAGTAGATCACAGTAAAGTAGAGTAGAGGATAATATAACAGAGCAGGGTACAGTTGAGTGCAAGGACTATACTAGAGTACAGTCGAGTAAAGAAGCTAGTAGAATACAGTAGAGTAAATCAAGTATCAATGTCGAGTTCAGTAGAACGCAGTGAATGATAAAATGAATGATGAATGATATTGTTGTTATAATCCCTGGCATGATGTCATTGAAGTTAAACAGCAACTTTAACATCTTCTTTTACCCCAAATACAAACCACAGAGCAACAAAAGGTGGATAATGAAAATATTGATGAGCATTATTTCAGACACACAACACCCGGTCTGCTCCAAGCAATATATTTGTTCTATTGGAGGATCCTAAATGGATAAGGCACAATAAACACATGAAAACAACAAAATAATCCGGATCTCAAACTAAACAAGTAAAAAAAAAAGGGATTCATTCAAAAATTTTAAAGTTAAAGAGTTCCTTGTTCCATCTCCAATCAATCTGCTTCCAAACATCTTTTAAATCATTTCCTGTCAGTGCTGCGGCTGCACTGTACTACTTACAGACCGGCCGTCACCGACGTAGTCTCCTCCCCCATCATCTCAGCTGTTAAAAACTACAATTCCCAGCAGTGCAAGCCGGAGAGAGGGACGTTTCTGAGTCATTGGGTGGAGAAATCAACTTCCTCTGAGTCCTCTGGTTCTACAGAACCGACTGAATGCTGCCTGAAAGAAATCATGCAGGGACTCCAAGGACCCAGTGGGTGAAACCAACCTGCCCCAGGAAATGGTAACACCCATACACAAATGGCCCACACACACACACACACAAACACACAAATGCATTTCTTGAGCAATAGCCAAAGGTCACAGAGGGGTCACCTGCTGATGCAGCACCACAGGATTTACTTCCTGATCCAGCTCACACTGTGTCCGTCCAGCCCCTGCCTAATAAAGTTAGACTGATGTACAGTAAAGGCAGCAAGATTGATCACGCCTTCATCGTGGTATTCATCAACGCTTTACCGGTTCTTCTTCTACTCCTTTAGGATGTGAGAGAATCTGTTCCCACAAATCTACTTTAATTCTCAATATGTGATGGTGAATTTTTCTTGACAATGTCAGAGACGGGATAATCTGGGAGAGAATAAAATGAAGGTAGAGTAGAGTGCAATAAAGTAGCTGTACTCTACTCTACTTAGAGTAAAGTAAAGCAAAGTACAGTAAAGTGCAGTGAAGTGTAATAAAGTAGCTATTAAATTAGAGTACAATAAAACATAGTACAGTGGAGTACTGTAAAGTAGAATAAAGTAATTTACAGCAGAGTACAGTAAATTACATACAGCAGAGTAGAGTGGAATACAGGCATATAAAGTTACCAGTAGAGAAGAATAGAGCAAAGCAGAGGTGGAGTGGAGTTGAATAAAATAGCTAGTAGATAATACTAGGGAGGAATAAAGCGTAATAGAGTACACAACAATATACAATTATAAAGTTGAGTAGAGCTAAGTAAAGTTGAATTTAAATCAAAAGTAGCTATTAAATACCTTTAAGCAGATAGCTAGTGTTAGAGTAGCAAGTAGAGAAGTAAAGCAAAATACAATAAAGTAGACTATAGAGAAGAGTAGTAGAGCAAAGTATACCATAGATTAGTGAGGAGCAGAGGAGAGTGCAGTAGAATACAACATGAATAGAGAATAGAGTAGATTAGAGTACCTAATGAAGTAGAGAAAATAGGAGTAGAACAGAGTACTGGAGTACAGTTGAGTGGTGTAGAGAAGAGGACAGTAAAATAACTCGTAAATTAGAGTAGAATGGAGTACAGTAGAGCACAGTGGAGTAGAGTGGGCTACGGTGGACAACAGTGGGGTACAGAAGAGTCCAGTGGGGTACAGAAGAGTCCAATGCAATACAGAAGAGTACAGTGGAGTACAGTTGAGCTTAGTGGAGTACAGTGAGGTACAATGGAGTACAGTGGGGTACAGTGGAGTACAGTGGGGTACAGTGGAGTAGAGTGGAGTCCAGTTGGGTACAGTGGAGCCACTACAGAAGAGTACAGTGGGGTACAGTGGAGTCCAGTTGGGTACAGTGGAGTCCAGTAGGGTACAGTGGAGTCCAGTAGGGTACAGTGGAGTCCAGTAGGGTACATTGGAGTAGAGTGGGGTACAGTGAGGTACATTGGAGAACAGCGGGGTAAGGTGGAGTAGAGTGGCATAGTAGAATTAAGTAATTACTAGAGCAGAGTACAATAGAGTAAGGCCAAGTAGCTCATAAAGTAGAGTTATGCAGAGTAAGGTGGAGTAGTCGAGTACAGTTGCCCGTACGGCAGAGTCTAGAGGGGGAGGTGTATGAAGGGCGAGGGCAGATCATTACGAGAAGGAGAGGACGGGAAGAGGTCAGAGCGAAGAGATCAGACAGAAATGTAAAGAGATGGTAAACTAGTTAGGAAAATGCAGGAATGTGTTCTAAAGCGGTGAGACACAAGGTCAAAGCAAAGTGAGCTTTACTTTTTCTATGAAAACACAACACACACTTTTTCTTCAAAGCGTTCAGTGCCTAGCAACATAGAAATACACCTGCGTGTCTACGGGTGTGCATATGTGCGTATGTTAAACAAACGGTCAAGGATTCACAGCAGGAAGCAGCATTAACATACAATCTCTCATAATTAAGCTGCACAGCGCTAATGAGCTGCCGCGCAAACAGAAACCTGAGCTTTGTCAATGAGAGTGTGAATTCAATTGGATTACATGAATGAGATCTGGGAAAAAGGAGGATCCCTCATTTAGCTCACTGAGAGGTAACTGTTTGTTTTTGGTCTTCATGGAAGTGGGAAAACATCTATTTCCGAAGAAAGAAAGAAAGAAAGAAAGAAAGAAAGAAAGAAAGAAAGAAAGAAAGAAAGTACGACGGAATTTCTTGAATGGAGTGGTGATTGTTTTTAAGAAATGTATTGATCTCTTATGTTAACCTTTCAGAGGAACAACAAGCTCTTAAAACTCACAATGAATTAGATTGATTCTATATTCTATATTCTATACGACTCTATATTTCTGCAGTTGGAATGTTCAAAATGTCTTTAAATTTCACTTTCATGTGCTTTAGTGTTGGCTTGAAATAAGTAAGGATGGACTGAGTTCAATTTTTGTCAGATCCAGAATGTTTTACTGAAAGGACTACATATCTCATCATATCTCATCTCTCCAAGATGAGCTAGAGAGTGTTGGAGGGGAAAAGGACGTCAAGAAAGTCCTTCTTAGCATGCTGTCACTGCGAAACCCCGGATAAATGGAAGAAACTGGATTGAAGTTTGTCTTACAAATACTGAGCAGTTTTGAAATACAGGAGTTAATACAGAATTGAGTTACTTAAATAGTCAATAATTAAATAAAGTCCATTAATGAGACAATTATCAAAACCACTGAAGAAGTCCAACAAAAGGCAACAAAGTCCTCAAGCGATTTTAAAAAGTCAGAATCTAGGTCGCCAAGGTGAGGAGAAAACCAACTGGACATGAGTCAACATGAACTACTAGTGAACGGGGGAAGAACACCAACTTGAAACTGACAGAGGCAGGAGACAATGAGACAAAGGTGAACTCAATCAAGGTAATGAGAAGTAGTGAAGCATCCACCTCAACGGAGGGAATCTGGGAACGTACACCGAGCAGCCAAAATATTGTAAGAACTGTTAAATGTTGTCAGAGCGACATTGACGATCTTCTAATTACAGCGGCACCCGTCAGTGGGTGTGCTATATTCAACAGCAAGTGGACAATTTGTCCTGAGGTTTGAAGCTGGAACAATGGCCAAGATCTGAATAACATTGACAAGAGAAATATTATGATTCCCACATCGAGGAGTTCACTTATCTTTGTAACACAATCAGAGACGTGAAGAGGAAGCATTCAAGGACATATGGAACCGGCTGAACTAGGCTTGTAGTGTATTTAAAATGCCCAACATTGTATGGATATGCCTCCTGTCCACCCTCCCATATGTCTCGCAATGCTGTCAGTCTTCCATGCTAAAAAATTGAGACAGATTCTTAGAACACATTGGTTGAACATCATATCCAGCCAACATCTCTTTGCTAGACACCAACAAAAGATGGCAGAGGAATTTGGCCGAACATATAATGAGAAGAGAACCATAACGAATCCCAAAATAAGCCCTACGCTGGACGCGGGAAAGAAAAACATGGAGACCCAAAACCATTCGGGGTCCAATTGTGGAGGAAGAAATGAAGAGCAAAGACTAGAAGTTGGCTCAGAAGAGATAAAAGTGGAGAACCTTCATTGCTACCCTAGAAACCAATAAAGTATAAAGGGCAGTAACTAATTCAGTAAGTAAAATAGTATGGCTAGACGACGGGGTCAGAACACCTCCGGAATTCAAGTCTTGTTGGGTGTCCCAGGTCTGCAGTGGTAAGTAAGTGTTCTAAGGAAGGACAACGCTTGGACCAGCAACAAGTTGGGGAGCAAAGCCTTGGCCACAAGCAATATCATGAGGTCAAACCATTCCAGAACCCAACAACCAGTTCAAGGTGTTGATTTGGCCTCCAAAGTCCCCAGATCTCAATCTCAATCAAGCATCTATGGAATGTGGTGTACAAACAAGTCAAAACCAACGAAGCCTCACCTCGCAATTTACAGGACTCAAAGAATCGGCCAACATCTTGGTGCCACAGCAGACCTTCAGAGGTCTCGTGGAGTCCATACTTCCAAGGCGGCAAACAGGTGACCAACACAATATGAGGCTGGTGGTTGGAACTTGTTAAAACTCCACCGGTACATGTCCGATACTTAACATGAATTTATTGTCAGCAAAATATTAAAAACCAACCGAGCCACTACAAAGAGGGGAGAGATAGTCCTGTATGCTAGCTGACCTGATGGGTACTAAAGGGACCACAGCTCATTCC
Source organism: Lophius piscatorius (assembly GCA_009660295.1). Lineage (NCBI taxonomy): Eukaryota > Metazoa > Chordata > Actinopteri > Lophiiformes > Lophiidae > Lophius > Lophius piscatorius. The sequence goes on along the minus strand of VRLP01000792.1, from coordinate 88,599 downwards.
AGCCCTGGGACACAGCGGTAGATTAATCTGGCATTGGCTCATATTTATGACACCATTATGTGTAATTAACTCAAAATAAACTACAGTGCGTGTGCTGGTGGGTTCATGTCAGCCACCGGTGCACTGATGTGTTTTTAATAGTTTAATGCAACAGAGGAATAAGACAAAAAGAATTTCACTGATTTTAGTGTAGTAGTAGTGTGTGTGTGTGTGTGTGTGTGTGTGTCTGTGTGTGTTTACAGAATGGGTGGCATGTCAGATTGATTAAAGGTTTAACTTAAACAACACACACACACATGTACACACACTAGATAAAAAGGTCAGTGACCTATATAAACATCTTTTCCAACCTCCATCAAGCCGTAATCAACCCTGAACCAGAAAGAAGGATTGATGTTCTACAAACACCAGGAGTAGTAATGCATTCTGTTGCTTTACGGTGACTTTTTCATGTAGCTTTAAATTTCTATGATAGAGCATGTAGACTGTAGCTCCATCTTTACATGCACACTTTCATATTTTAATATAAAAAAAGTTTTTTTTAAAATGTCTGGGTCGATGCCGAGAAAGAAAGAGTGTCCCCTCTCTTTGTCCTTGCCAGGTAAAGCTCTGGTGCTGTCCAGCTTTGAGTTACGGTGCACTATGGCATCTGTCAAACCACTATAAAGTCGGTTCTGAAGCTCCCTCCTCAACCGTTGGTCCTTCCTGACCTTCATTCATCTGTTGTCTTTGCTCCTCCTCCCCGTCAAGCCAAGTCAAGTCAAGTTCTGCCCGTGTGACCAAAACCTGATATATCATTTACCTCTGTGCCGTAGAGCTTCATTGTTGTCCACCAGCCATTAAAAACACATCAGTGAGCTGCACTGGGTCACTGGGTTACATATTCCTTTATAACTATGAACACACACACTGCAGTTTGCTTTGATTCAATCCAGCCGTACGACCAACTCATGATAGCACTTATAGGAGTGTACCATATCACTTAGTGTGTACCGATGTTTCCCACTCATCTACTTGGGCAACCCACAAAGGAAAATCAAGACCCACCACCGTAGATAAAATCCAAATTCTCTTTTTCTTTGCAAGGAATAAGTGCAACTGTAATTTCATAACACACTTTAGTCCTGCATAGCCAGAGGAGATGCACACAGACCTGCAGACCAACGGGTGCAGTCAGAGGCTGCAGCTTCATTTTGACCTTTTATTCGGCTCTCCTTAACGTTTTCATTCACTCTGGCAGATAAACAGTTCTTCAAGTGACGGATAAAAGGCTTCCAGGTGCAGTCTGAATGTTTTGTTGCTTCAAAACGATATGGAAAAATAATAAGCTGCACTTGGTCCGTCAGCTTATTGCTTACAAGTAAAATTAATTGTTATTTTCATGCTAACAGAGTTAGCATCGCTGGAGTGACCATAATCAAACAATAAAAAAGTTTGTACAAGAAATAAACTATTTCACTTTACATATGTTTATTAGTTTAACTTGAGAAAGTGTTTGTTGATGAGACACTGCTCTGAATATTTTTAATGATAAAGAAAGGCAAAGTACGGCAAAGTACAACAAGGTACTTAACCTTATATACTGTTTCAGCATCAAACCAGGTGTTGTTGTCTTACAGTTTTAAAGAATGCTACACAGCAATATCGTTGCCACACCACTACCAGTGACATAAAGCTGTATCATTGCTGCAAAGTGCTATCGTAGCCATAAAGTGTTGTCTTTACAGTAAAGTGTTATCATTGCTGTACAGGGGTTTTCTTTCAATTAAGTGGAATCGTTGCATTAACTTGATAAAGTTTCCCTACAATTTTGCCGTTACCGTGAAGTTATATTTAGGTTGTAAAGTGTTTTTATTGCTGTTAAGTTGAATTGTAGCCATAAAATGGTATCATTGCACTAGAGCGGTGTCGTTGCCATGAAGTAGGCAGAATAGCGATCCAAGAAGTGGTATTGATGCTTAAAGTGGATATTGTTGTCGCAAACTAATACCACTGCTTTGAAGTAGTATTGTCAAGGTAAGTGTTAATTGTTGCACTATTGTTCTGTTGGTTTTCATTTAAAGAAAATACATTCATCTGAGTAATGTTTTAGAGTACCTTTGCCATATACGAGTTAGTGCAACACCACAACTTTATGTGCAACTTTGTGCCAAATGAAGCCTAACTGGTGATCAGTGGAAGACATTGGCCGCCATCTGTACGTCAGACTAAATGAATAAACTCACTCCTCTGTCGCTGATGACCTCAAACCTATTTCCAGAAATTGTCCCCAAACTTTTTTGGCCTGAATCCTCAGTCAAAAAGTTTAAAAGTACCAACTCCAAAATGTTTCCGACCCCCCTGCTTCGCGAGAAAACAGGGTTTCGGATCCGCTTTATTTTTGGACATGTGTCCAAAAATAAAGTGGATCAAAAAAGTCCTTGAGTGCCGAACGTTGGCACTGCACATCCCATAAAGCAGGGTGGCATCAGCGTGAGACTGGGAGCCAGCTTTGACTCTCTTCCTGTAGTGACGCGGGCCTCTATGGCCGGATATGAGTCACTCCCCCAGGTTCCTGGATCAATATACAAAAAGCAGGCAGACATGAATCAAATAACAATGAGTCATAAAAAAAAAACACCTGGCAGGCATTTAGGAAAGAAACACTCCAACTCTCTGTCTATGTCTCATCCACTCTCCAACATTTCTAAGCTAACTTTGCTGCTTTTTTTAACTCCCTGCTGTCGAGAGAAGATCCTCCATCGGTCTCACAAACTACTCTCCCTCTCAGCATCCTTCCCAACTCCACTCTCCCTCCCGTCTGCAATCCAGCCGCCACGCACCCAGACACAGCACCCATGGGCTCCTGCTGTTGAGGAGTCATCTACAAGATTGAGTGGAGCTCATTCTGGGTCCTATAATAGACGGCTATTAAAAACTTTCCTCTCGCTCCTGCTATTTGAAAATGCATGGAATGTAATAATGCCAGAAATAGAAACGTGTTTCCGGATTTCAGAAAGCGTGGGTGTTCGTTTGTGTGTGTGAAAGTTTGTGTGTGTGCGGAAGGAAAAGGCTTTTGCTGGGCATAATGAAACTAGCCCTGTATATTTTGTTAGGTTGCATCAAACTCATAAAAAGAGATTTTAAATTCTGCCCAAATAAAACAAAGTCGGATATTAAAAAACAGACATAATTTAAACTGTGGTATTTTTATCATGCAAGAGTAATCTATGATTTCATAAAATATGCACAGCATGCACAAAATCCATGAGGACACCTTCACTCTTAATTGATGGAGGCAAAATGACGTTTTACTGTAATTAACAGCCGACATGACTAAAACGTAATATAAGAGTGTTTTTTGATGTAGAATTATCAATCTACTTAAATATGATAGAGATTTTTACCTTTTCCCGTTAAAATAATCCACTCTAATCCACTCCCAGTGAGTCCATAAACGGGAGTTTAACCATACCTGAGTCCATCAGCACTGTGTCACGTGTCATAAGTTTTTATCATCAGATATTCAGCTTATTTTCTCTTCTTAGAAAGATTTACAATCAAAACAGTGAATTAGAGGCAACCGGTTTAGCTGTGAACTATTACATATCCGAGCATGGCGACACCATACATACAGCATACAGTACTTATCATAGTAATCACTGTATATAGTATTTCACTATAATAATAAGGAAACGTTTTATAAGTTACTGAGTAAAATATGAACTATTAGAGTAAAACGTGACATAGTCAAGATAGATCCCCTCGGGTCGATTCATATGCAACAAATTTGGACTAAATCAGACCAAAAGTTGAGAAATTACGCGACGAAAAATTTTAGCGATTGAGCTCGCAAACACTTTTTTTAAATGACAATCTGAAGATCAGATCATTATAGTAGTGTGGATTTTATGACTTCTTTTTTTCTTTACATCTAACAGGTTCTGACTGAAGCTTGCTAGCAGCTGTCGTGGAGGAAGTATCACATCCGTTATGTAAAAGCAGGATTTAACTCAAGGTGAGTTGAACGGACAAACAGCATGTTTTTACGTGAACCAATTTCAAATTCTACAATATGATCCTATGGTGTAAACATGGCTCATTTTATTTAGGGTCAAACATCCCAGAATGGATCCTACAGAGATAAATGTGGCCGCTTAACGTAGTAACTGGGAAGAAACCTCAGAACCTTACTGTTTCTCTTTAGTTTCTGTTTCTCTTTAGTTTCTGTTTCTCTAAAGCTTCTGTTTCTCTTTAGCTTCTGTTTCTCTTTAGCTTCTGTTTCTCTAAAGCTTCTGTTTCTCTTTAGCTTCTGTTTCTCTTTAGCTTCTGTTTCTCTAAAGCTTTGGTTTCTCTTTAGCTTCTGTTTCTCTTTAGCTTCTGTTTCTCTAAAGCTTTGGTTTTCCCTGAATTTTCAGCTCCTTTTGAATTTCTTCGAGCAGGAACCATTTAGAAGCGGAACCTCAACACCCACATGTAATGCCCTTCTTTTAAATGTGTTGTCAGCTACAGTATCACACATGTGCTTTAGTTCTGTTCGCTGCTCCTCTCTGCTGTCGGGTGTTGAGGAGGAGGTGAAGACTAGGATTTCAGAATCACTCCGCCGTAAACCGCTGACTGCCAGGGCAGTAAAGTGACACTGATTGATTGACTGACAGAGTCAGGAAAGTCAACCGAGTAGTGAAGTTGCAGACACACCAAAAAGAATATGGCGCCACAAAGCGCTGTGGGTTCTTAACCGCTTGTCAGTGTGAGCAGCATCAGTGCCATGTAAGCATCCTGGGATCCAGTGGTAATCTAAAAATATTAAGCAAGAAAAATGATGGGAAACCTGGAGTGTTTGAAGACGTAGAAGATTTGGTTCATAGCTCGCTCATACATTAACCCATTCATGTTCCTGAGGGCTGCACATAGATCATCTGGTTCGTTATAACCATCATTATGCAAATTTCTTTTGTGTGAAAAATCTTGTCTTCAATGCTAAAATGGGATGTTATGAAAGTAAAAAAAGTCAATCAAAATCAATCAAAAAATACCCCAAATAAAAACTTTTTTCACTGTTTTTTTTATCTTTATTACGACTAATGATATGACGGTTAATGTATTTTTTAAATTCTTCTTTCTCTTTCCCTCTTACAAATCTAAGGCAACAGTTCACCTCAGGGATCAATGAGGTACTTCCGATTCTCATACACCAATACCGCTGTGTATTTACTTACAAGGGGCCAATTTATAGAACGAAACATCAATCTTAGCCTCTGTCGGGATTTCCTAAATACCTAATCTGCTCTTTTTTAGTATACATCGAGTATAAAGAGAGATGTTTATTGTTGGGGACACATTAGAGCAAACTCTGTTGACAAATAACATCTATGTTACTTGTTTTTGTTGTTGTAAATACTATCAAGCTGGACGGGAATGAGATAGAGAGAGAGAGAGAGAGAGAGAGAGAGAGAGTGATATATATGAAAAATGGTGGGTGGATGGAGGGAGGGATGGAGTGGAGTGGGGGAGGTGAGAGTACAGGCGAACAGCTTAGCACTGCGAGTTCTCTGACGGAAGTGAGGGGAGTGGAAGAGACGCAGGATGAACAACAGAGCTTGGCACAGATAGAGAAAACTAGAGAGTGAGAGATTCTCTGTGTTGCTGCTCGCCATATGGTGAGCAACCAGAACAGGGCCCACGGTCTCCAGAACCTTCAGTAATAATGGAGAGGTGAGCGCTGTCGAAAGAATCATTTCTAAACTTATTTTCCCTTGAGAGGTTATTCAAGAGAAAATAACCTCACGAAACGTCTGAAATAGCATCAAACGATGATATGATTGAAGTTTAAAGTCAGTTTTGGGTGGATTTAAAAAGTCTTGATCTTAAGTTTGCTTAGTTTGAAAAAATAAAACACAAATATTAATTATATCCCAGTAAAGTCAGGGATGTTATTTAATCGTCACCGCCGCTTCAGCAAGAGAGATGTTTATTATATACTTTGTGTTAGCACGATGACTCTAAAACCGTTTAATGTATGATTTTCAAACTTTATACACACATAGACCTCAGTGTGAGGAAGAACTGGAGTGACTTTGGGAAAGGTCGGTTGTATGTTTCTGACACTAGGTAGAGCTCTTTCTCCAAAAGTGTTCTATATATCATATTTTACTCTTATAAATATTTTTTTTACTTATTAAGGGGGCATTTTTATGAAGAAAAAAAATTCAGACATTATTATTATTTATGGGGTTATACCCTTGATGTTGGGGATGAGAGGGTAGGCCTAGTTAAATTAGTTATAAGAATATTCATTGAATTAAACCGATCAAATGAATCAATCAATCAGATCTTAATTGTATAGCAAGTTGCGACTAAAGCTTTTGCGTTGGACTAAACGTTTGTCCAATTTAGTCCAAATTTGGTGCATATGAATCGACTCGAGGAGATATTACTCTAGATTTTACTCTATTAGTTCATATTTTACTCACCAAGTGGAATTTTCTTCATGAAAAACACTGTTTTCAAGAGATAAGTTCTCATTTAATTGGAGGAGATCAATCAGGGGGATTGTCGCCTAGTTGCTAAAAAGATGCCGTGTCCTATCGTAAACTTTTTTGCCCTGTCACAGATGTAAGAAATGTGCTTAATCTCTGCTTTATGTCGGTGTGTCGAGTGATTTAGGAAAAAACTATTTTTTTTTTAATCAAAACCAAGATTAAGACTAAAAACAAACCTTGAAAACTGTTTTCAGGTCAAATTTCATCCAAAGGATGAACTGTTTCTCATCATTTCTCAGAAAATGACAGCTTGCGTGATTAAGATTGTATCCTTGCAGACTGGGCGTCTGGTCTGATGTTACTCATTTAAACCATGACGGATGTGAAACATGTTCCAATCTGCATTTTTATTTTTAACCGACATGAGTCAACAATCAGTCCCCGGACGAATGGATCATACTGTCTTTACAGTCATCGACTAAAACAGAGAGAAGAGCCTGTATAAGAAACAGATTATTAAAGATGGTGTCGTACCAGCCTGCCTTATATTCATTTAGTCAAGTGGTTTGAAAGATTAATATTTTATACACACATTAAGTTCCGTAACCGCTTATACTGTTCAGGGTCACCGGGGGTGGAGCCTATCCCAGCTGACATGGGGCGAAAGGCGGGTAGAACCCTGGATGAGCCGCCAGTATGCAAATATTTAGAAAAGAAGTATTTAGTTATACAAATTATAGTATTTCATTGAAGGAAAAGAAAAATGCAGCAGAAGTTATATTTGACCTGGTTATTTAACAATCTTTATAATTTTGTCTTATTTATGTAGTAATGAAAAAAATAGATTCCTTTCCTATTTGGTCAGTATTTAATGGATATATGATCTGTAGTAAAATCTTTCCCATCTTATTATCTTAGCTGCACCGTGTGAATGAAATGGCATTGATGTGATTTTGTCACAATTGTCGTCCCAGACAGCAAGGGTGTGTCCCCCCCCCCAAAAAAAAGCCCCAAATCCCCTGTGTTGTACGAGCAAACTTCTCTATGTGAAGTTATCTCAGATGAACAATGTTTTTCATAAAAACAGCTCCCTCTGGAGATCGATCTCCAAGAGTCGATTCGTATTCACTGAATTTGGACTAAATCGGACCAACGGTCTAGAAAACTCTGTTTTTTGAAGAAGAAAAAAAAGTTCCCACTAGTGAGGAAAATATGAATTAGAATTAAACCTGATAAATACAATATAGATCACTTTGAGTCACTTCATATTCACCAAATTGCTTTTTTTTACGATGCATTTCGTAAAAAGATCCTCCTAGTTTGGAAAATATGACCTTTCTGAGTAAAACATCCTTGAGTCGATTCTTATGCACCAAATCTAAACTAAATGAGACCAACGGTTTAGAAATTATGGCCTTTCCCAAAATCAAACCAGTTCTTCCTCGCACTACGGCCTATGTGAAATTGAATCATGATATAGTTTTGGAGTTATCGCGTAAACACGGAGGATCTGCAGACTGAAAATAAGAGGAAAACCTCAGAGAAACTGGTTTTGGATGAAGGCAAGAAAAAAGCAGAAAGTATAGAAGAATTTGGGAAGCAAGATCCAAGAAGCAATAAATAAAAGACATACAGAAAAGAGATAAAGGTAAAGATAAAAAGACGTGGATGGTGAGATGGATGAGAGAGAGAGAGAGGGATAGGGAGAGAGAGGAGGAACAGATGGAGAGAGCACCAGAGCCAACAGCGGAGCTAAGTGGGTAGTGTGCTCCCCAGACAGCGCTCCATATGGCCTGGCAAAACCATGCAGGAGCCAGGCAGCACATACACAGATATACACAAACACACATCTACAGACACACACAAAGACCCAAACACTCCGACACACTCACACACACCGACTTGTTAGAGAGCATGGTCTGAGGGGGCGCACTCTTCAAAAACATTTCTTTCTTTTCATACTAGTTTATGAATTTCCCCCTTTTAAAGATGACATAGGTGGAATACAACTGGACTTGTTTGGGCTTTTAGCTGTCTTCTCTGATTTGTCGTATTGCATACCAATTAGTCATGTGATCTGAAAGGAGTTCATGTCAGGAGATGTTTCTCTTTTTTTCAAAGTAATGGTCCCATCTGGCGTGTTTGTCCACCGCTGCTGCAGCTGTCCATAAGGTAGAAAACAAGGTTGCTTTATCTGATGTACGTATGTTTGGTCAGTTCACACCGAAGCAGGAATTCCTCATTTCAAGTAATAGTTTGAAAAAGGTAAATGCATGAGATCACAATCTGATTGGGTAGTTTTTATGACGTATTTATGGGGCATATTGTGTGATGGAATTTGCCAACACCTTTAAAAAAATGCTAAGTAGGTGGCTATGTGTATTAATTTATTTTGAATTCATTTTAATTGACATATTTCCTATTTATTTTAGAGATGGATGTTTTATGTGTACCTGTAAGCACATGTGGGCTGTTAAAATGTTATAAAGCAAAGAAAAATACTCAATTTGTTCACTGGTAACAAAAAATTAAATGAAGTATTATTGAGTCTAAAATTCAAATTAAAAATACTTTATTTCATTTAGGCAACATTAGAGGTCTTTTTTTTTAAGTCACCAGCAATTCTCTTTTTACAGTGTGTAATATTTTTCTCAATATGTTGCAGGAATAAAAAATGATGTCAAATTCATGCACCGATAATAAACAAATATCTATTCACTGATTTATATTTTTGTTTATTCACAGTACAGTCCAAATATAGCAGATTCAACTGTTCAAGAGGTCCTGGTCCGCCATGGCAGAGCAATGGTGCCAAACCAACCTGCCAGATGTGAACAGAACCTAGATTTAGAAAAGGAATGGCTTCAATTATCTCTCAATCCCTGAATTAATTTTCATGTAAACCAAACTTTGCCAGATGCTGATGTCAGCTAAGTTTTTAATACATCCCAGCAACCAACAGGAAATGGATCTGGAGGCTTTCAAGCTTCGAGCCGTAGACGCGGTCTGACAAGCAAACTGAACCCTTAAATTGTAATGGATTTTTATAAGTGTTTGGTCTTTATACTATTTTTGATGTTTTTACGTCCATCACACTTCAATACGACACTGGTCAGCCAAAACTTTATAACCAGAGGGAGATGACGTCAGAATAACTTTGATAATGTCGTTACCATGGTTCCAATGAGTGGGTGGAGTGTATTAGGTCGCAGGTGAACATATTATATTGATGTTGGAAGAAAGAAAATGGGTAAGACTAGATGACTGACTCAAAACTTATTCAAAAATGCAGGTCTTTTTGGGAGATCGGAATCTGCAGTTGTTAGTAACGACTAAACTGGAATAAGGAAAGACAGAATCATTGGCGCATAATGCTCATTAATGTTGACCTGAGGCAGGTAGTTTTAATGTTATGGCTGATGATGTATAATGTACCACGATATATCAAAATTTCACTATCAGGTACCATGTCATAAATTTAGTATTTAAAAATATCCAACCAGAAAAATAAAACAGCTTAAAGATGTAAAAACCTTTACAATTAATATACTAATAAACCAAGTGGTGAAATTCACCCGTTCTTCCAAGAGTCCCCTACACAAAAAAACAAAAAAGAATAAAATGAAGAAATGTAAGGCTGAACATGTGTCCAATGTGTAAACATACTGAAATGATCTCCCTCTGGAGTTTCCTGAAGCAAAGGCTCATGGGAAGACCGGGATCGCAGCCAATCCCTGAAGGAACTGAGGAAGTGACTCCTGGCCAATCCCGGGGGTCACAGACGTTACTGCGGGGCAGTCGGGCCAACGCCATGGTACCGTGCTCTCAGGGGACAAAAGGCCAATCACAGTTGGTGATGTAAGGTGTAAACAGCCTCACAGTGGAGAAAACCCCCGATGCCTTCGCATCGTACGTGAAAAAGGAAATGGATTTTGAACCACAGGATCCGTCTGCTGCATCAATGCAAACCAGATTTATCTCATAAGTTTATCCCCAAAAGTCTTGCTAAATATATTTGTTGTCTTAGGAGATGAGCTGTATGGTTAGTAACGGTTTACGATGTGCACGGTTCCTTCCTTTGAGTAAAATGAATAAACCCCTTCACTCCACATAATTAAAGGCATGGTTTTAAGATTAAAAGCTATAATCTGGGAGCCTCTGGAGCCAATCGAAGCCAACCTTGGGTGAGAGGCGGGGTACGCCCGAGTTAAGTCGCCAGGTTATCACAGGGTCAACCCATAGACACAAGCAACCATTCACTCTGAATTTCACCAGATGGACAATTTAGAGTCACTAATTCACCAACACTGCATGTTTTCGGGACCGTTGGAGGAAGCTGGGGTACCAGGAGGGAACCTAAGCAACCCACATCCTTAAGCTTGCCCATTTTTCTTACTTCCTACGCATCAATGTGGAATAATAAAAAAATTCAGTTCCTGCCGAATACACATCCCACCCACTGACACGTGTAAATATAGCAACAATCATTCAATTGAATAGATTTCAAAATTATTTTTGCCCCGTCGTCAATAAAACAGTTTGAACAGTAGAAGGTAAAGTAGAGTTTTAAGGGAGATGTCTTGGTTTGATAAAGTGTACAGAATGTTAACGTTTAGTGTTTTTTAACCCTTGAATATATTATTTTTGTATATCTCCTGTATGTAATGTGTATCTTATGGCCACAGCATGGGTAAAAAAAAAGAAGCTTAAGACAGAATTCCCACTGTGTGGGACAATTAAGTTTATCTTAAAGTTGTTGAAGTCATTAATTCTCTGCACTTATCCTACTTAGGGTTGCAAGGGGGTGGAGTCTATCCCAGCTTACACCTGCTGAGAGGCAGGGTACATGCTAGACAAGTTATTAGTTCATCACAGGGCCAACATATGGAGTCATGCAGCCACTCAAACATGCATATTTTCGGACTGTAGGAGGACTTTTTGGACTAAGTTTAAGGTACAAGGCAGAAGACAAGCAATGATTTCACTGAAAGCAATATCACGTAATACGTACTCCATACATAACATTCCATACATAACATTCCATACATAACATTCCATACATAACCCTCACATGCCTATGTATACACAGACACCTACGCACGTAAACATAAATATACACACTCATCTACAGCACAAGCACAGGTGATAAGTTACAGTTATATGATGTCATAATGTTGTGGCTGTTAGGTGTATGCTATATATACCTATGAGTGACAAAGAGAGAGACTGACGATTACAGAGATGTGAAGTTGAACTCAGGAACCGGTTGAGCTGCCCCTGTTGGTCCAAAGGTGACTAACAGAGTCACACATTTTCCTGCACGACCTCAACAATCAACTAGTTTCCATTAAAATCCTTCTGTTCATGTCAAACGAAAAGTTGCCAAAGTTTATTTCTATGGCACATTTTTTCAATCTCAGTTGACCAAAGTGCTGTACACATATAAATATAATCAACCATCCCTATTAACATAAATCAGCAATAAAAATGAGCTCAGATAAACAATAAAACACCATCAAATCAAATCAAATAAACTGTGTTTGCACAATGAAAGCCAAGGTGTCTTGAAGAAGCGTTCAGTTTTTACGCACCAAACATCTGGAACAAGCTCCCATCAGAAAACTGCAGGACAACTCCATCCCTCAGTTCTTTCAAATCACACCTTAAAACTTTCTTCATTGCTGCTGCCTTTTTTTTAACCCTTAAATTCTAAAAACATTCTTATCTCTGTCTTTCCTATATAGTACTGTTTAGGAAAAAAATGAATTTTCTCTTCTGACGTTGATTTCCTTCAATTCTCGGTTTTATTTTTAACTTATTTTTAAAATTTTGGAATATTTATTTAAATATTATGTTCTTTTGCGTAATAATCGTAATAATCATGATTGTTTGTGTTAAGCCATTTGGATTGCAGCTAAAATGTGTAAATAAACTTGCCTTGCCCTGCTCAACCAGAACCAGCGAGAAGAAATGGGTCTTCAGCATCGTTTTAAATCGATCGTGGCTCTGGGCGGCTCCTACATGAAAAGGTCGGCTGTTCCCCGGCTTAGGCGCCGCCGACAAAAAACGCTTTATCGCCTCTGTTTTTGAAGCTGGATCTAAGAACTTCCAAGTTCGGTTGACCTCGGTGCTCTGGCCGGAGTGTGAGGCTGGAAGAGCTTCCACAAATAAGGTGACGCCATGCCGCTGAGACTTTTAGAAAGAAGTAACAAAATTTAAACTGGACCCTGAAATAGACTGGAAGCCAGTGTGGGGAGGCCAGCGCAGGTGTGATGTGATCACGCTGTGTCGCCCCCTGACAAAAGGTGGGCTGCATATAACATAACCGTGAAGTAACGATGACAAGAATTACTCTCTCTCAAAGTTCATGTGGAGGGAAATAAGCCTTAATTTGATGTTTCTATCACAATTCAACGGTTGGTGTGAAAGGAATACTGGAGGAATTCTGGCTGTAACATCTAGTGCTTAGCACCGGGAACACCGACAGGAAGGAGAGTGATTGTATAATGTTATAAATGGAGGCCATATAGTGGGATTCCTCTGAGAAGCAGATGTGGTCCAGCTGATTTACACTCTAATCCCACTTCCCTTCACAACACACTCACACACACACACATACTATGACACACACAATGCTACACGGATCGGGCATGAAAAAGCTTCATCCTTTGATCGTCGTGTGGCAGGCAAAGAAGACATTACCGGCTGCAGAAGTCACTACGAGGAGGAATGCTTGGAAACCGGCGTTTCGACGTGCAAACAAGCCAGCAGGGATGGAAATGCTCGTATAACATCAAAGGGGGAAAACCAAAGAGTGTGTTTCAAGTTACATTTGCAATTCAAGTCTGTATTAACTACTACTGATCAAATGAAGACACAAACACACACACACACACACACATGATCACAGAGTGGTGAAGGAGAGATGATCGCTGCAACTGAGCCGTAGTAAAGAATCTTGCAGAGACACAGATGAATTCCATTGAAGCATCCGTACTCTATACGTCCATACGCCACTACATCTGGGAGGGAAATACGGTACGACTTATTTGGACACAGGCAGAGGGAAGAAGCTGAATCAGAGCCACAGTTGTGCACTTTTATTCTTTTTTCATTGTTAATCAAACAATAATGTTTGCAACCAGACTGATAATCGGTCTCTCCATCTTTCCTACCATCCAATTTCTTCTGCTTATCTGAGGTGGGCTCGCGGTAGCACCCGGCCAAGAATGGCCTTCCTAACATCCCTCTCCCCAGCAACACTCCGCAGCTCATACTGGGAGATCTAATGGCGTTCCCAGACCAGATGAGATATATACTCCCTCCAGCGAGTTCTGGGTCCAACTCGGGGTCTCCTCCCAGTTGGAGGTTACTGAAAAACCTCCAGATGGATGCATCTTAGTGAGAAGCCCCAACAACCTCCACTGGCTCTGTTCGACGCCAAGGGGCAGCGACTCTGCTCCGAGCTCTCTCCGGACATCTGAGCCCCTCACCTTACCTCTGAGGCTGAGCCCAGCCACCCTACGAAGGAAACTCATATCATTCGCTTGTATCCTCGACCTCGTTCTTTCCGTCTCTACCAAGAGCTCATGACCACAGGTGAGGGTTGGAACGTGGACAGACCAGTAAAATCGGTCTTTCTCCAATAAGATTAAAATCCTCTATGATCAAGGTTTACTTGATCCTAGTAAGTGATCAAGTAAATATGAACTAATAGAGTTAAATATAATCTATAGAAGATAGATCTCCTCAAGTGGATTCATATGCACCACATTTGAACCAAATCGGACCAGCAGTCGAGAAATTGACTGAAAACCTCTGGAGATAAAGCTCCCCCCTAGTGGTAGAAATATGCATCTGTCCTTTCCCGAAATCACTCCAGTTCTTCCTTACACCAAGGTCTATCTGAGTTTAAAATTAACATGAAGGATCTGCGGCAATTAAGATTCCATAATATTCCCGCTTTTCAGGGATGTAATTATGGATTTAATGCATCCAACAAAAATCACGAGGGCTGATTATTGATTTAGGATAGCGTAATAATTTCACAGTGAGCCAATCAGGGTAAGGCAGAGTAAGGCGGGTCATGGCATCACAGTGGTTGGGTTCGTAAACTCGTAAATCTATCCAGGACCAAATCAACAGTTGACTCAAATGATCAATAAACTTAGTGACTCACGCAAAACTGACTCACGTCATGTTAGCGTTGCTAGTAGCTATGAACAAACACAATAGAGATCTACGACTATTGATCTGTTTTCTAAAACTCCTTGAATTCAAGAATACGGGTGAGAAACAAGTCGCACCCAGACACATGGATGGAAGTCATTCTCCAGACGAGCAGCTTGGCAGCAGAGTGAAGCAAACCGTGAGACAACCAGAGCGTCTAAATCTAGACGCTCTCGGTTGCCCGAGAAGCATTTCTACGGAGGAGGACGACAGCATCAGCTCTCCAACGGTGACTCAACAGCATCCGGACCAGGCTCATCACGTTAAGCATGTCCATTTTTACTGAGGAAAGTATCGAGTAACTGGCTAATAGGGTATTACTGTGTGTTTAGCAGAACATAAAGCCAGTCTGAAGATAAAGCCACGAAACCAAAAGCATATTAACCTAAATATAAAGTCTAAACGAGGTGCCAGTGCGAGGACGCTCCAACCACAGTGCCACAGAGTCAAACTTGTTGGTAACGTCACACTTTGTGTGAGACAGTCCTCACATGATGAGTTTAAATTTTATATTGCTGACTCATCCAAGCTGTGAAAGGGATTTTACAGCATCATATCAATGAGAGGCGAAAGCACGGTCAGCTCCTGACTCCATGCTGCTCTCAGTTACTGGGTTGGAACTGATTTGATTCCGACCGGTTGATATGGAGTTGTTGTGTGAAGGACCACGGCTTCCACTCACCGGACGTCGTTTTGCTGCAGAGGTTTCTTTTGCCCAACCAGGTTCACTGTTCTTGCTTGGATCGGCTTCTCTTCTCTGAAACACATAAAAGTTGAAAAGCGGTTATTAGCATCTTTCTCGAGTTTTAGTTTCATATTTTTTCTATGTGGTTTGTCCTCGTTGAGAAAAAGGAAAACTTCGGAAAATGTACTTCTTTGTTTATTCTTCTGTGGTGTCTCCCAGGGCTTTATTCTTGGCCCCTTACTGTTCGGCATCTACATGCTGCCACTGGGTCATTTTATGAAAAGGTTCAGTCACCTGGCACACATTTTACAAAAAGGAAAGAGCGACTCAAAAAGAGCTCAACCAATCAGTTTAGCAGGACATTATAGGGTTAAATAAATGCAAACTCTCCTCCAGTAACAGCAGGAGAACGAAGGTCAGTAAATTCATCCTTCAAGGCAGTTTGGCACATTTCTTCTTTTGCATTCATATGACTTAAAATATATAGATTTCAGCATCAGTGAGGACTGAAGTTCATTCTGCACTGTAATAAAAAAAAAAAAGGTCAAATGTAAACTGTAAAATTCAAGTACAAGGATCACCCATAACATTATAACCGTGGACAGATGAAGATGAAGATGAAGAGTTATATTTATCATCTTGTTACCACCGTCAGCGGGCGGGGTATATTAGGTAGCAAGTGAAAAAGAATTGTTGGCATTAGGACAAAAGGGTGTTATAAGGATCTGAGTGACTCTAATGCTCAGATGTCTGGGTCACAGAATCTCCAGAAGAGTCACAGCAGTTAGTACCTACTTAAGGGGTTTAAAGATGGTCAACTGGTGATTCGGGGACAAGGTCATGTACGCCCAAGGCTCATCGGTTCATGTGCGGAGAGAAGGCCAGATGTAGTCTGATCCCACAGAAGAACTCCGGTACAGTACAAATTGCTGACAAATGTAATGCTGGTTCTGATAGAAAGGTGTCAGAACACACAGTGCATCACCAAGCTGTTTTAGAAGTAAAAGGGGACCTCCGCAATATTAGGTAGGGGGTTTTAATGTTGTGACTATTCGATGTAATGATAGAATAAGGTTGATTTCAAAGTAAAACTTACTACGAAAGTTCAAAAACATGAAGTATAGGTGAATGGGCGTGAGTGTGAGTGTGAACGGCTGGTGTCTGTGTCTATGTGTGGGTCCTGTGATGAGCTGGAGGCTTGTCCGGGTTGTTACACACCACTAACCCGATGTCGGCTGGGATAGGGTCCAGCCCCCGCCCCCCACTACGCTGACCAGGATAACAGAAAATGAATGAATGAGCACACAGTGCTTGTCACGTCATGTAATGTCCTTGTAGGTGTAATCTGACACTGAATGTTCATGCAAGTGTTAAGATTATTCTCTCACTCCCAATGAACATGTCTTCTATTCTGCGTTTTGCACTCATTCCAACAAAAGAACCAAACCAAAACCGCTAAATGCTACGAATACACACACTAAGCTGGCAGGAATCCTCATTTATAATCTCATGCTGGTGAGAAAAGAATGGGATGTTTTCAATATGTTCACGGTCTCATCCATAAACATGAGCCGTGGGCTCTGATCAGTCCGATCAAACTCTAGAGAGAGAAATCACCATCAACACCCACACTGTCGGTGAGAAGAAGAAGAAGAAACGTCTTTTTCGCGCCAGTGCTGTGGGTAACCCTCTAATTATATGTCACTTTCAGAAATGCTGATGGATTTCTGCATGATTTCAAACAATTCTTTACTGTTTCGGACCAATTACAGTAAGTTACAGCCAGTAAACAGAAGAAGAGGAGAAACACAAACGGAAGAAGGAAAAAGTAAAAAATTAGCCCTGCTAACACATGGAGAGAAGGAGACACCAGCTATTTACTAGATGATGGTACGATGAAGAAATAAACGCTGAAGCTTTTCCCTTATCTTCCCTTGTCTTCCGTGAGGATGAGAGAGAGGGAGGTTATGAGAGGAAGAGAGGACACACACCTGTCGATCATCATGTAAAGGCAGACAGGTCACAGAGGTGATGACAACATGAGAACTTCTTTAGCGTGCTAACACAATTGCTGTTTGTAACCAAAACAACTAAATACAAAAACAATTAAAGGGTGGCATTGTATCAAAGATTTCAAACGTAGTTCAGACTTTAAGCTGTGAAATACTCAAAAAAGGGAACTTTGTGAGGTGTGGAACCAAAAAAAAAGTACTTACGCCCAATTTGAATTAGCATAGCTGTGTTAGCTTTTAAAAGCTAGTCCACTTCAGCAGCTATAAAGCCACAGAAGCTGCTTGAATTCATTCCTTCAGTCATTTTCCCCAAACCGCTTATCCTGTTCAGGGTCGCTGGAGCCTATCCCAGCTGACATTGGGCGAGAGGCCGGGTACACCCAGGACGAATCGCCAGTTCATCACAGGGCCAGCATATAGGCAGACAGCAATTCATGCTCTCATTCATTCCTACGGTACGGAGGGATGTTAATGTCCTAAATGAATTCCATTATATATGACATGAGTCGTGCAGAAGCTCACACATGGATGTGGAACGATGTGAAGGTTATAGGCTTTGAAAAGGGTAGTGCTCTCTTCAGTCTCAACATAAGAATGAGGTGTGACATTATAGAAAGGTTTTCATCAAATATGGATTCCATCTCTGAAGAGCTGGATTTGACACATGATGGAAGACAAACCAGTGTTACCGGATTCTACCGGATTCTATGCATGGAAGATAAGCTTGATACATATATATATATATATATATATAATACAGCTGAATTTCTCCAAATAAGGTGACAAAACCAAGAAGAGCAGTCCTTCACTCCACTTTGAACCATACATAAATCTGCCATAACAATATAACCACCTGCCCTAATATTGTGTAGGTCTGCAGATGTGAGGCTCATTCAGTTGAAAAGGCTCCACCTGTGCATCACTGAACCGTGGCTGGCTTGTGGTCATGACCCTATAACTGGGTCAGTGGCTGTCTTTCCTTAGACCACTGCAGAATAGGAAGACCCAACAAGACCTGCTGTTCTGGAAAATGCTCTGTCCCAGTCAATCCCTCAGACAAGTTTGAATCTTTCCTTATTGCTTTTTCTACTTAGTGCTTCCTACATTTAATGTTGCTGCCGTTAGCTTGCGCTGTGTTACGAAGGCCGATGTTTGTCCATGCAGACGTTTTGGTGTTTTGTGGTTCAAATGTTGCACACAATCTCCTGAAGCTCCTGGGACACCCTTAAATACCCTGTTGAATGTGATCGCCGTAGGTAACCGATGACGACCATCTCAGCCATAACATCCAAACCTCATAGTATGTAGGTGTTTCTTTGGCCACCACAACAGTAACAACTGAAACCTTTCTATCAAACCAGCAAGAACTTTTCAGCAGTTTGTGCTGCAGTAGTTCAGATCGGACAACATGGGCTAGCCCTCACTACCAATAAGCATGGCGTGCCTTCTATGATCTATGACCCTGTCGCCGGTTCACCAGTTGTCCCTCCTTAGA
This sequence comes from Lophius piscatorius, assembly GCA_009660295.1. NCBI lineage: Eukaryota > Metazoa > Chordata > Actinopteri > Lophiiformes > Lophiidae > Lophius > Lophius piscatorius. Next base: position 69,717 of record VRLP01000792.1, on the reverse strand, counting down.
CCACTCTGGTAGGTAGGTGCTAACCAGACTGCAGACTGGGAACACCAAACAGAACTTGCAGTTCTGGAGAAGTTCTGACTTGGCGGCCGAGTCACGTCTTTGTAAGCAAACGTACAAACATATGATGATCTTTCTTCTTCTTTAGGTTTTACAGTGAGATGTACCGACAAGTTCTGCATACATGGGGCGGCTAGTGAATTATATCCGCGGTGCTGGATAGTAACTAAGTACAATTCACTCAAGTACTGTAATTAAATACACATTTGAGGTACTTGTAATTTACTTGAGTATTTTCTATTCAACTTTAAACTCCACGTGACGATATCATGATGTAACGTTGTGAGTAAATGAAGTAACGTCACGAAAATGTGGTCATCTCTAGGATATGCCAAAACCGACCTCTGGAGAAAATTTCAGGAAAATTTGTTTGTTAATTTTCACGTAATCTTGCAAACGAGGACAGAAACAAAAGTGAAACTAGAGGGCACACAGAGAGCACAAAACTCTTCCAAAGCACTGGTTAAAAAAAAACGTCATTGTGACATCACATTGTGAGGTCATGACGTAACATCACCAAAATGTACTCATCACTAGGATATAGTAAAAACTTATCACTGAGTAAAATTTCATGCAAATTTGTCCCTTAGTTTATAAGTTATGGCAAAACGGACAAGACTAAAACATTAAGTCCTCACATTGTGAGGACCGTCATTCAATCCTCTGTAGGATATGTTAAAACCTACATTTCATACAAATGCGTCCATCAGCTTTTTTGAAAATCTTGTTACAAACAGACAAACAAACCAAAGTAAATATATTTGGCAACGAAGAAACTACAGCTGTCAGACAGATATATCATGGAGTAGGAAGTAGAATATTTCCTTCTGTGATGAAGTAGAGTAAAAGATTAAAGTAGCATGAGTTGGAAATAGTCAAGCAAAGTACATGTACCTCAAATTTCTACTTAAATAAATATATTTTGTTACAATCCACCGCTGCATAACAGTAGTGACTGCTCTGCATTGCTACCCACACTACTCTGCTGCTAGTACACTCGACATGCATGCATTAGTTAGCTCTCCAGTGCAGACCCAACCACACAAACACACACACGCACACACAACAATGCTAAGCTATAGTTATGGCCACCTCCATCAGAACAGTGATAAGAGGAAACGGCGCCGGAGCCAATATAGTTGAAGACATGTACGTACGTGCTGACAGGCTGCCTTATTTGCAGCTGCTCCAGCGTGACATGACTGAATCCTTCTAATACATTACTAAAAATGATGCATAGCCACTTAGAGCCGGGGCCATATATTGGACATTTCCTTCTTTAGATGCAATGAATCGATCTTTCGTTCCAGTGCTGGGCTATCAGTCCGCACAGGGAGCTTAAAATAGAACAGGGATATAAAGCTTGAGGAGCGCCTCGCTTAGGTGGGTCGGCCTATCTTCCTATCTGGATGTGTGTGAATGCAGAAAACGAGAGTTTTTTTTTTTTTTTTTTTTTTTTTTTTGGAAGCGAGTTCATTTGCAGTGGTAAAATAAATCTGGAGGAGTCTTCCTCTCCATGCATGTGTGGATGCACAGAGGGGACGTGAGCCCCTCCTGATCCACTCTGACATGTCACAGGCACCTTTCCTCCTCCTGTTCAAGGCCTACCGGTTCCGTAACAGCCTGAGTGAGGACCACTGGCCTACATACGGGCTGAGAAGAAGCTCAACCGCACCCCAGAGCTGAGAGCAGCAGCTGCTCAGGCAGAGGCTGCTCAGATAAAACCCAGCAGGGAGGGTTTTCACGTTTCCTGCTCTCCACGCTGGCCTTCAGCGAGCTCTCTGCTGCTGCTGCATCCCTAAATGAAATATCTCAGGTTGAGTCCCATTACTGGCCGCGTCTCCAGTTCGCCGTGAATGATGGTGTTGATATTACAGAGACAAATCATAAATTCACAATCATTTTTCATCCGAGCCGAGTGCGACGCTGGTGATGACGATGATACACCCTTTCATCCTCCCAGCATGCTTTTCTGCTGAGAAACTTACACCTGACCCACCATCACCATACTGACTGAGTGAGTGAGTGAGTGAGTGAGTGAGTGAGTGAGTTGGGGAGGAAGAGGGAGTTAGGTACAGAGGAAAGGGGGTGGTGAGTGTGTGAGTCAGTGAGTTAGGAAGGAATGGGGGAGTGAGTGAGTTAGGGAGGGAGTGAGGGATAAGTGATTGAGTGAGTGTGTGAAGTACAGCAGAGGAAGAGATTGAGTGAGTGAGTGAGTGAGTGAGTGAGTGAGTGAGTGAGTGAGTGTGTGAAGTACAGCAGAGGAAGAGATTGAGTGAGTGAGTGAGTGAGTGAGTGAGTGAGTGAGTGAGGGACAGTGGCGGAAGTGAGTGAATGAGTTAAGGTGTTTGATCCCACTCAAAAAATAATTCCCCCCCTCTCTGTCTTTCTCCCCTAATCTTTCTTTCTCTCTTCTCTCCCACTCCCCCCATCTCTCCCCCTCTTACTTTAACATGGCTTCCTCCTTCGCCTCTTCCTCCCGTTGTCGAGCCAGCACGGCCATGATAATCTTTCTCTCATCCTCGGTCAGATGGCTCAGGTCCGGTTCCGGGATGGCCGGGGCTACGGGTGGGCGCGTGCCGCCCCGTGGGCCCACCGAGGCGAACATCTTCCCCACCACCACCACCTTCCTTCCTTCCTCCTCTTCCTCTCTCCTCCTCCTCCTCTTCCTCCTCCTCGGTCGGGATCACGGATAGAAAACCCGCTGGCGGAGCCCACGGATCACGACATGACCCACGCACCAAGAGGCGGATGGAGCGGCTGACGCGGAGCTCCCATTGCGGTGGAGGGGGGCACCCAGGGCGGCAGCAGCAGTGTCGGTGCTCGCGGTGACGGTGGCGGTGGTGGTGGTGGTTCGGTTTTGAGTCTCTCCTTCTTCTCCCTCTCGCTGTCTTCTCCCCCCACCCCCCTCCTCCTCCTCCCACCGCCCGCCCGCCAGCCTCTGCCCTCCACCACCTCCGTTTTACGGGGAGCCCATTTCTCCGGCGGTCGGTCGGGACGACGGCGCACAGGCAGCAGGTTGTGGGCTTCCTTTTTGCGGCCAGGCGGAGAGGAGAGGTGGGGTCTCCCTGAAGGTGGCTCCGCTCCGGTGGGCTGGCTGTTTTGGCTGCGGGGCGAGGCGGCGACTGATGCTGATGTTGCTGTCAGGGAGACGGAACCGTCAATGGGACCGCAGCCCCTTCAAGCGCGCGCATTACTCCACCTCCTCCTCCTGCGGCGGGAGCGCGCAGCCCTCATTTCAGAATGGGGGGCTCCGCGCGCCGCGTCGATGTGCGTTCACGTCAGGCCGTAGCACACCCAGGAAATAAAAGGTTCCTCAAGGGTGACCAAAATATGACCATAATGAGAATTTAACAACTTTAGAGCGGAAGCACCGTCAAACAATCTTTTCTTTTATTATTAAAAAATCAGCAACAAAAATAATACGTCACCGTTTATGATTGGAATCATTTCAATTTTATTTTTTATTTCATTATAACTATTATTATTAATTAGTATTATTAATATTATTTCAGGTATACCTCTTAACAATAATACGTATCAATGATCTAAAATTACTCAATTGAAAGGTAATTACCAAGGTGTAACAAAGTAACAAAAAGGTAAAAAAAAAATGTTTTAAATTGATGGATTTGATTAAATTATGCAATATTTATGAATAAATCTGCATAAAATCTGCTATACAGTACTCCATCAACCAAATAAAGGACCTTTCTCTTTTAAATGGGATACTAAGAATTTTTTTCCAGAAATCTCTGATATTATGCAACATACAAACGTTTTGCTTGGAACTAACAAATTAAAGGATGACTTAAAATATTGTAATATCCCCATGCATCAGAGTGAAAGAGTGTTACCTGTACCCGTACTCTAAAGTTGAAACTATCATGATAATGTTATTTTCCTACCCTAAATATACTAAAACATTGTGTTTATCAATTAAAATAACTTGGTACACTTATGATGATATATTTACATTTTGAATGGATAAATATTTGATGGATGATTAATATTAGAGACTTACATAGTTTTATAGTAATTAGATACAAAAAGAAAAACGTAACACAGTTCATAATGGGGTAGTAGAGAGGTCAGACAGGCTACAAGTTCAAGGGAGCTGAATCGGAATACTTGTACAAATCAAGCAAAGATAGGCTTGTCAACAATTAGCACAAACATTTAAGAGAAATGTAAAGGAAAAGATATAAAACATTTTCATTATCAAAAATAAAAGTAAATATACTGTGTGTAGGAGAATCAAGTGATAAGACAACAGAAAATGACATGTAAATGTAGGGCAGATGCACATTGATGAAGTGACATCACTGTGGTGATGCTGCATGGAGGCTAAAAAGAACCTGGCTCTGGTATTTCACGCTACCATTCACAGTGAGAGTATTTGCACTCTCCTCCTCCTCCTCCACCGCCTCTCTCCCTCCAATCATTGCGTGTGAGGATGACGCGCATCTCCCCCCACTCCCTCCCTCCCTCCACATCCCCCTCCATCCCTTCCCTCTGCCCTTCCTCCTTATCCATCCCTTCAGCACACATACACACACACTCACATGCTGGAGAACAATCTGAAGGCAGCCTGGGGTTTACCACATAGCCAGGCACATGTATGTCTATAGGCTGACATTTACAGTATGTCAGCGGGCAACATTTTAATTACAGGCTCTCTTACAGAGGTGTTCCTAAATGTTACTGCTCAGATCCACATGAATTTGTCATGGCGGCAAAGTATAAATCTGCGCAAAACATTTTATTTTTGAAATCAACACCTTTTTATGAGGGTTCTAACTCGGCCACATAGGGGGACCGCACAGGTTCCTACATACTGTGTTGTAAAGGTGAGTCCAAGTCACAGAGCAGCAGCATAAGTTCACACTGAATGTAAAAACGGATCTCAGTGTGTTTTTCAGCACCACGGATAGCTCATCAGCTCACAAGCAGGGGGCCAGAATGGTGGTGTAGTGGGTGGAACTGTTTCCTCATAGCAAGAAGCGTCCAGGTTCAAATCCACCCGAGGATTTGGGGCCTCTCTCTGTGTTTGTACTCTCCTTGTATGTGTGGATTCCCTACCAAGTTACGTCTCTATCTAAATTGCACTTTATACCAAACAAATTTGATGGGCCCTTCAATAATGAATCTTTGCCTTTCAATTGCAATACTGGCACTTAAAGGTCCAGTGTGTAAAATTTTGGGGATTTGCAATTCTACAGGCCACGCATGGCTGCAGTTTCTGGAGTGACTTCTCCCTTGGAGGACAGATGGCCCTCTCTGAGCACACGGTCCCAGGAACAGGTTAGATCTGGCTGGGATGGGTCGCTCTAAAGCTCACTGCTAATGCTACCAGCCCTGTTCATCGTGTTGCTACTGGGAAGGAGGCTGGCGGCACCGAGCTGAGCCAGCGTTCGTCTGCCTGAGCATTCTACATCTAAATGTTTCACGATTCTTCATGTTTGCTTTGACGGCGAGACTTGGCGCGACGTTGATTTTTCTTGTTCTAAATAATAAGTAAAATTCTCCAATTAGTCAAAACACATAATATTAGTGAAATCCCTCTCCAGATGTCAACTCAACGGGCCACGGATGGTTGCCGGTTCTGGAACATGGCAACCCCCATAAGGACCTGCTCCACGGATAATAAAAAGGGCTATTACTAAAGAAATGTCCACTTTCTGCTGAAAGTAACGCACACAAAAACATAATAATGTTGGATAATTGATTGCATTTTTTTCAGTCAGGTGCTGGAGCAGGTGCTTTGTTCCACCTGGAAAACAGGAAGCAGATAAGTGTCATACAATATGGCTGCACATAAAACGTCTTTGAGTAACAGATGGAGGGTACATTAACATTTATCCATTGAAATATTGTAATTAAGATGAGTGCTGGGGCACTAATGTGATAAATGAATTTAAAAGTTATTTATAAGACAACTCACCTGTTCTGTCTGTGTCTCCTCAAGGGTGCTCAGCAAAAACAGCACCTCGGCAAACGGACATTTTACTAAAGGTTCCGGGAGAGACTACACGATAGTAGATGAGGGGGGTGTTCGGTAGTTTGGTGTACATTTATTTCATTATTGTAAATATGTTTAATGTGTTTATTCTGGTGTTGGATTACAGCAGTACGGTGAATAAGGTGTTATGAATCATGTTAAACACAAAGTCCCTCCTTGTACCTTAGCAGACATGCCGTATCTTCGCACCAGTCAGATGCTTGGCAGCATGATGTGGTGGTGGTTGGCATTGTCGCCTCACAAAAAGAAGGTTCTAAGTTCAAATCCCAACCTGAGGTTTTTCTGTGTAGAGTTTGCCTGTTCCTCCTGTGCCTTTGTGGGTTCCCTCCGGGATCCCAGGCTGCTTCCCACTGTCCAAAAACAAGCAGTATAGGTTAATTAGTAACTGTAAAGTCAGGCACAATTTTAAAAAAAGAAGACTTTTCTGGTCCCGTAGGCCTTCACTGACAGGACAGCTGAATATTAACGGGAAACAGGGATAAGAAAAATACGAGGAGGTGAAATAAGGCAAAGGGCCAAAGGTGGATTCAAACTTGTGACCACTGAAGCACTATTATAAATCTAGTTTAGAAAACAAACCAGGAAATGAGAATGCATTACAATTTACAATATAAGTGAACCCAGGATAAAAAAAATACATATGATATTATATAATACAATCTGTTTTTTTATATTATATTATGTAAGATTAAGATACATTTAATTCATGCAACTACGTGACAATTAAATTAAGTTAATTCAAAAAAGTACTTTTCTCAGTGCAGCAAAATGGTTTTCAGTTCATTCAGTGGTTTACTATTATTTTGGACAAATTTTCCGGCTGCATTATATTGTATTTAACTGATAGGATATTATATGTACTTTTAAAAAAAATAGTTTTATAGTTGATATTTGTACATTTTTCTCCCGGTTTAATCAATTTTGTACACTTTTGCACTCTTTATTATTTATATTTTTTTCTATGTTTGAGTGACTATCCAAAATACCTGTATTTGCATTCCACCTGCTACTGTAATGAGTTAGTTTCCCGATCTGCGATCAATAAAGTACATGTAAGTCTAAGTCTTAATCTAAATGGACCTGGATAGTTTAATCTATAAAAGTTGGATTTTAGTATTTCTGTGAGTCAACTTTTCAGTCAGTTTTCAGTTTTGCAGCAATAAATTTTTCCAGCTATTCAAGACGGTCTTTGAATTTTAAGTTAATTTTGAATTAAACATTCAAGATCAACCCTTTCAGAGATACATGATTTCAACTAGACAGTAGAGGCTTGCAAAATAATAAAAACTAAAGCCTTCAGACAAATATAGTAGAGTAGAAAGTGCAATATACCCTTCTAAGATAGAAAAGAGTTAAAGTATAAAGTAGTATAGTATGCATGCTCTGATGAAGGCCACCTGGCTTAGATGTTACCTTGTTGGCTAACATGGCCCGGGATACACTGTTATAACTGAGATAAATCATATATACTGAAGTTTGGTATGTCCTACCTTTACACCAGTGTGTATTCATTGTTATATAGTTTTAACAGAAGACCAGGTCAGCTGAATCTACCTGATCATCCATCTCCACCAATCAAGCTACTGGAGGTAGAGCCGTACTCAGTAGGTCGTTTCTGGTACAGGTGCCTCAATATTGACTCCAACCAAACCAACATTTGCTTGCCTTTTAAGTGGAATCCAAAGCCCCCCAAGCCTTATTTACAACAAATTGCTTACACTTGGTAAGTATGTTTTATTTCTATGCAAATGATTAGTGTTTAAAATATTATTTTTACTTTATTTATTATTTTAATTATTATAAGCCTCTTTTATCATTAGTTTTGTAAAAAATAATGGTAAGAATATTAATTGAATTAGAGTTATGAAATTATCGAACAAATGGTAACAATAGTAAAAATGACCAACCATTATACAAATATCATAACCGATAATGAAATGATCATTATGATCATTATAATAAGCATTTTTATAGTATTATTATTATTACAAATAATAATAATGATAATAAATAATAATAATAATAATAATAATAATAATATAATCATTATTAATATTATTATATCATTATTGTCCTAATTTTCTTAATCAAAATTAGGACTTATAATAAAACGCGATGTTTGGTAAACATTGTACTCATAGGATTTGTTAAACAGATTCACACGTTCCCTTCTTTTTTCTCTGACGACCCCACTGTGACTCCGTAAGCCGTTGACCCATGCACAGAAACGTCTTCTAGGGGTAGCCAATGAAACTCAACCAAAACATTGCTTAAAATCATACAGCCAATCAGAGCTACTAATTTACAGTTAACCAGCCAATCAGAATCAATAAGTCTCAGTCGATCAGCCAATCAGAGGCAGCTAACAGGCCCCTGAATCACTGCTGGTCAGTGTTGCCACTAGACTACGATGTTGATCGGTGATTTCCCATCTCTGTACGATAAATAATGCAAAAAAAAAATCCACAAATGTACGATAATTTGGACACTTCATCACACCTGCACTCATAGCTAGGTTATCTCATTGTAATTAAATTTAGATAGCAGTTGTATAACGGTGGTGTTTCCGGCTTCTTCAAGTGACGTCTTTCCAGCCAATCAAAATGTGATGACGAAGTGACGCACGACGTTGCGCTCATTGCGTCGTTAAATAATGAGCGCGGATTTTAAGGATTAGGATTCGGATTGCAGAAAGACAAAGAGGGGGAGGATATTAAAATAAAAAAGCGAGCCTCATCGTCTTCAGCCTTACAGACATGAGTTGGAAAATTGCCCTAGCATTACTACCTGTCTCTGGCTCCGACAACAAAGCTCTTTGTAGTTTTCACAAGAGTGTGAAAACTATGTGAATGTGAAATGAAGATGGTGGGTGAGATCAACGTTTTTAAAAATCACAACAAATCACATCAGGAAAAAAAAATCCCTGTACCCAAAGCAGAATTCATTAAACTATTTATTTTAAATTTAAAAATAAACAGAGTGCTTACAGAGAACATCAGAAAAGTCCACCGTAACACAGGTGTGAAAATAGCAGAGGTAAAGTCATATTTAAAATGCATAAAGATTCAAAACCTGTACAAAACATCGGGCCTTAAAAGTGGCTGTGTATTTGTAAGTAATTATCAAAGCCGTTTCATTGATGTTTGTTTTAGATTGGGCGTCTTAATAACGCAAACAAAGAATGTAACAATATCGGAATCATTCTGAAGCCTCACACAGACCGATGTGTGATTGACACCTGTTCATTGGGGCGGACCTTCGCCTGCACTCCAGTAACAGAGACACTTCTCTTATGGACTAACTCCATACTTCTCCGTCTCTGACAGCTCCAATTGTTATGAGAAAGTTAACATGTGACAGTTGAAGTAGGATAACGCAACAGTTAAAGGATAACACCTAACCTAACCCTAACCCGCACCCTAACAGGAATTTCGAGGCGAATTCGAAGCTTACGACACTTTTCCTCAAAATACGATAATTTTGAACCTATGATACAATAATACTACAACTCCCATCTGGCAACGCTGCTGCTGGTCCAGCAGCCGATCAAGCAGCCGACATTGTTCATTTGAAATCGACTTGTTGGACGCTATAACGGTCTGTATCACGCAAAACACGTATTCCATTGATTCCAGTGTTTGTGTCAACAGTATTTGGGTAAACATGAAGGATTTAACCAACCCTAACCTGATGTAATCCATCTTTAATCTCTTCGTTTCATTATCGTGATCCCTTTTTTCGTGCAATAGTTGCCAGGTTTCGTGAAATTAAGTTAAAAAGCGGTTGTTTATTTCCCCTACATAAATCATGCAAAGAAAACGCAAGTGAGTTCTATTCAAGTCATTTTTCTTGTATCTAAGACCAAAGGTTTATTGCTTAAGAGTTTATGGATTTATTATCAGATCAAAACTGTAAATCTACAGTGACACAAACTTTATTAGGCTACAGAAGAATCAACAACTGGGACATTTATTTGGATATTAACATCAATCTACACTAAACCAGAGGTTTAGTAATTAAGTAATTGAGTGAATTTTTATATTTGAACTAAAAACCTCTCCTTTCAACTACATCTCAATAGGAAATATTGTTCTTTCTGCTCCATTACAAATTGACACCTGTAGTTACTAGTTAACGCTTGGATAACATTTTTTCTGCCCTTCCTTTCCAGTGAAGATCACGTTTCTCCGGATGTCTTAACTTTGAATGTTTGGGATAAACTTGAGGATTAAGTGTTTGTGGGTTGAGAAACTTCTCCAAATAAATATTCTATTTTAAAAAGATCGTAGATTGTCTCTAAAATACACAAAGCTGAAAACAAGCAGATCTACAAACAGGCTATGTAAAGAATATAAGCTACTCTGTAACATTAAAGGTAGTAAAATCAGCTCTATCTATACTAGTTATTATTTATACTTTGATGCTCTAAGTACATTTTGGGTATAATACTAAGGTACTGTAACTTATTGCAGGAATTTTACATCTTGTTTGAAATATTCTTAGATTATTGTGTTACATTAAACACACTCTTTTGTCAAACACGTAACAAAGCTACGTCTTAATTCATCTGTCCTATCCCAGAAGGTATTGGTAAAATTAAGTGACCATTGGAATATGCAAGACTACAACATAGTTGAGTATTTTCAGAGTGGTATTGGTGCTTTACTGAAGTAATCTTATTACTTAATCCACCACAATGCTGAATGATATTAGAAGATGCGAGGCATGCAAATACAAACAGGTTAATCATTTTTGTCTTTCATAAGTAGTTGTGTCATTATCAGTTGTTGTTATCAGTCTCAACCATAGCAGAAGTGTGATTTGATAAAGAGAGCCCGTGCAGAAATGGACCGGGAAACCCTGCGGTATGTTTCATAATCATATAATTACGAAGCACATTTTCAAAGCAATGTTACAAGTAAATATAGTAGAATAAAAAGTAATGATAGCTGTGGTGGTAAACTGGTTAGAAGGTTGTGTTCTGTATAATTTCAACATCTTGTGTGTGTTTGTTTGGGGAAATGTATTTGGTAGGTTACTAAAAGGTATATTGTCCTCAACTTTTATTGATTTATTAATTCCTCGTTAGCTGACAATTTAATGACTGCTAGTGTTCCTTGAGACTTTGCAAGAAATGATTACAACCACAGAGAATACAGATTTTTATCGATATTAAAACTTGAAATAAGAAAACAAGTAATTAACAACAATGTAAAACTCATGAAAGAATTCTAAAATTCATGCTTACTTTGACGACAAAGCCCAACAAAATACAATTTCATGTTATAATATATAGTGAAGGAAAAAGAAAAACATGAAACAGTAGTCGCTTTTCAGTATTTATTAAAAACATTTGCACTTACTCAAACGTAAAGCTAAAAAACTTGTTTACAATCGTTCAAGTAAAGGGAGCGCTCATCATTTCAATGTTGTGGATGTTAACGAAACACATCTTTAAAACTAGCGTCGACTGTGTTCCTCCCCTCTTATTCCCTCACAGGTGATTGACATGTTGCCGGTGGTGGTTGTTCACGGAGGGGCGGGTTTAGTTCCGAGGGAGCGATCAGAAGGAGCCACTTTGGGGGTGTGCTCAGCAGCCAGAGTTGGGTACGCCATCCTCAAGGGAGGGGGCAGCAGTATGGACGCTTTGGTGGAGACTGTGAGCCAGCTGGAGAATAACCCCTCCTTCAATGCTGGTGAGGAAAAATAACATGTAAAGGTGTTTTGAAATGTAAAAATAACATTGAAATCGACTCAACTTTCTTTTTACTCAATGCAAATCTCAGAAAAAGTTCAATTTTTTAAATTTTAATAAAATCTATATAAAATGCGTTAAATTCTCTAAATACTAAAAGGAACTTCCCCAGAACGTAACCGTGAAAACAAAGAGATACAAGTTACGAAAGCCCCTAAATAAGGAAAGACAACACTTTAGTTCTGTTTGTAGAATGTTTTGTTTAAAAGTATTTAACAGTTTTACTAGTTATCATTGGAAAAAAATTGTTATTGTTATTTCATGAAAACTAAAGGTAATTTCGTCACATACATGTAGGGATGTTGACTTATAACTACACTGAATGTTTTGACTAATTATACCCCGAACAGTCGTGGATATTGAGGAATCATCAACTCTGCCGCCACTGCAGGTTGATCGTTTTCATGTAGCGACTGAAAATGATTTCATGGATCATTTTCAAATGTTATTGCCAAATAGATCTTGGTGTGAGGAAGAACTGGATTCACCAGGATTTTGAAAAATGCATGATTTCTCAACTGTTGGTCCCATTTAGTCCAAATTTGGTGCAGATGAATCGACTCGAGGAGATCTGTACTGCACATATCAGGTTTTTCTCTAATAGTTCATATTTTACTCACTAGGGGGAGCTTTTCCATGAAAAACACTGTTTTTCGGACATAACTTCAAATTCAATCAATCAGAGGGATCGATTGTTCAGTGCATGGGGTTGAGTATTTTTCGGGGTACTTCAGAAGATACTTCAGCAAGGGTACCTTAAACCTTAAAGAAATATATCATCTTCTTATAAAACAAATGAAACCGCAGCTGCATTCAAACTCCCTAGAGCCTAAAGATTAACCTTCTAAAATCCCGTTCCAGGATGTGGATCGGTGCTAAACATCAAAGGAGATGTGGAGATGGATGCCATGGTGATGGATGGGAAAACGCTGGGTAGCGGCGCCGTTTCTTGTGTACGCAACATAGCCAACCCTATCCAGCTAGCAAGACTGGTTATGGACAAGGTACGGACAAATGATGATAAGAAACGTATGAACAGAATGAATTTATCTGTGTCCCATACCAGACTGTGCCACATTTTCAGACAAAACAACCTGAGTAAACACAATATACACGTTTTAAACTATGGATTTAATCCAAACTGGATTAAATCCAAACTGGAGGTGCACCAATTGCAATTTTCTTGGCCGATCACCGATTTTTATGAAATCTGACCGGCTGATACCGATTTTGGCCGATTCCTGTTTATTTAATTTTTTTTACACAATGATGATCGGTGCACCTTTACTCCATACACACTCAGTGCTCACCAAGTTCATAAAAGTTCTCCCACAGACTGTAGGCGTGTTTTAACGGAGTGAACTTTGCTGTCTGTTTCAGACGAGCCATGCGTTCCTGACAGCAGATGGTGCCAATCTGTTTGCTCGGTCCATGTGCGTCCCTGAGGTTCCCCAAGAGTCCCTCATCACTGAGTACTCTCGCATGCGCTGGAGGAAGAACCTAGAACCTGGTTCCAACCCTGTTGAGAGCCAGATGTGAGATAACAACAGTGTAGTAGTAGCATTTGATAAAAATGCATGCATCTTATGATCTCTTTCCTGTTCCAGTGCATCCCCCCATCTCAGCCCCATCTCAAACCTCAGCCTCCTCTGCTCCACCATGTCCACCTCCATTATGGAGATGAGCCAGATGAATGGTTTCACAAAGGTTATCTCTCATATTAGAAAAATACCCTGCTTCCTTGTTGCCTCCTCTTATCTAGACCCTCCTAAGGGAAGACTAGCAGGGGACATCCTGAGCTCAGGAATCAAGAATTGTAAATTAGTAAATGCAGATGGATTAATTTGGAGAAAGCTATCAAGCTTCTTTCTTGCTGTATTTCAGACATCCTCTCTCGTCTCCTGTGTTTTTTTTCTGTAGGGGAAAAATGGGCACGGTTGGAGCCGTGGCAGTCGATAGCCAGGGCAATGTTGCCTGTGCGACCTCCACAGGTGGCATTATCAACAAGATGGAGGGACGAGTTGGCGACACACCCTGCATAGGTGAGTCATCTGGAGGTGTAAACCTATTAATGAACATTTAATCAGACCAACAGAAGCTGACGCATCAGAATCTGACAAGCACGACAGGAATCCATCAGTCTGGTCGACCTTTCACACGTAGAAGTTTTCTTGGTGAACAAGCCTGTGTGTTGCCAACAACACACTGTTCCATATAAAAGCTGCTTCCTCATGATTAGTTATGTCTCCGGGGTCAGAGTGCAGACTTGTCCCAGACATCTGAGGAGTCTGGATCGCTCATAATGGAGCAGAATGCATTTTGGCCTTTGACCTTTTAGTGCTGATAGGATCCACTGTCCTGGTCTTTAGCAGCAGCGTTCTGAATCCGCTGCAGCTGTCTGATAGAGTTTTCTTTGACAGACGTGTAAACGCACCTGTAGAATAGAATAGTCATGTTGACTGAAGACAAACATTTTTTTCTCCAAATCCTGCTGAGATTTCTGTTCTTCAATCCTCCGGATGCTCTCAAAGTAATAGTGGGCTGACTTTGTGATTTAGCCATGGATCCGACTAGTTTGTCCAGAACATCCCCACAGATGCTGGATTGGACTGAGACGGCGTAAACGTGAAGGTCAAGTCAACAGTTTGAACTCCCTTGTTCCTCAAACCATTCTTGAACTATGCAGTGTGGCGGGGAGTATTCTCTTGCTTAATGAGGCCAGACCATTAGGGAATTCCATTTCAATGAAGGGGTGCAGCAATGTTTCCCTGCAGAACATTTCCCAAAGCATTACATCAGTGGATCTTCTGATGGATCAGAAAATACAGGCTAGCTTTTGTTCCTCGAGCGCACAAACGGGCCTTGGCACCAGTTCATTAGTTGTCCTTCCTTATAACATTTTGGTAGGTACTAATCACTGCAGACCAGGAAGACCCAACAAGACCTGAAGTTCTGGATATACTCTAACTCGGTTGCCGGGTCAAAATGTGGCCCCTCGTCAAAGTCACTCAGCTTCAGGAGAAAATACTCACTTGTTGCCCGATATATTCCACTTACTGACAGGGTAGGTGGAATAGTAACCCGGTAACAAGAAAGTCATTGTTAATCTGACTTCAACTGTAGGTGAATTTCTTCTCAACATTTTTTTTTTTGTCTGCCAGGGAGTGGAAGCTACGCTGACAACAACATAGGAGCTGTGTCAAACACAGGTGACGGCGAAGCCATCATGAGGGTCACTTTAGCCCGACTCATCCTGTTCCACATAGAGCAAGGTAGCACATGGACACACACACACACCCACACACACACACACACACACACACACACACACACACACTAATTGTCTCTGCCATGAATGTAAATGACTGTTGCATGCACAATGTTCATGGTGAACGAGTTGAGTTACTGTTGTTCTGATGTTCTTCTCACCTTTGTTCTCAGGTCACTCAGTAGAGGCTGCCAGTGATTTAGGTCTGGCTCACATGAAGTCCAGAGTTCACGGGTTGGGTGGGGTGGTGACGGTTGACCCTCAGGGTCACTGGGCCGCTCGCTTCTCCAGTACGCACATGGTCTGGGCTGCAGCCCAGAATGATACCCTGCACTACGGCCTGCATGCTGGGGAACACTTCACACAGAGCCTCAGTGAGCCTAACTGACAGGAAATACAACAAATGCTGGTTTCTGCTTTTGGGCTGACATTTTTGCACAGATGGCACAAAAATGTTCCAGAGTAGGGATTATTTCTAAATACTAAAAGAAATCATAATGTCAAAATGTTGAATAACTAAATGTGCTCTGATGGACAGCTGTTTTACTATTGATGCCACATGGATAGGCAAAGTCCACGGAGAGTGGGGAAACACAAAATCAATTTTGTTGATTAAGTGATGGGGACATTTAAAAAATCTCTCAAAGTTGAAACCTGCACACATAACGATTATGCATGGAATGTTTCATTAATAGAGAATTTATCTTCAAACAAATGGAATATTTTTAAATTTTGTGTTTTTGTGATTTTCAAAGAGAATTTTTCCCTGTTTAATTGTTTGTGTGTGTGTGTGTGTGCGGGGTTACCATGGGAACGTAAAAAGTCTTAAAAAGTGTAAGTAAAAGTGTGTGTAATCTGAATGTAAGTCTAAATACGTTGAGTTATATGTTCCAGGCGTGTGACACGGTCAGGCAGGTCTTAGATATGTTAACATAAATCAGCAATCGTCCATCAATGAAATGCTTCTGTCAGTTTCACCAATGATTTGATTTACTTGGCGAGTAATTGGGACTCTGATATTACATTATATCCAGTACAGTTTTCTACCAGGATGGATGTGAAATATGTCTTAAATGTATTAATGATGGTCTTAAATGTATTAATGATGGTCTTAAAAAGGTTTTGAAATATTAAGTTAAACGCTATGTGATCTCTTAAAAAAACAAAAACAAGGAAGTGCTGCAAGTTGAAGCTCTGAACCATGAAAATACTGATTATTTACAAGAAATCCATTAGTGTAGGTGAGTGGCTTACTGATGCTTTTGTCTGATTGTGTGTTAACCAACTATAACCACTAGGTGGCACTGCTTTAGTTGCAATCATCAATAAAACACTCCATATGCTGCATGTGTTGTTTGACTTCTCTGAGGAAATTCTCTTTTTACACCCTGGAGAAATGTTATTTTTATTATGCTTTATATTAAGCCCAGTGCTTTACTCACATCCTCTTTGAAGTCAAATGTTCACTTCTCAATCTACCATAAAATAGTGTCTATTGAAATCATTTAAAATTTTCATTGGATGTTTTAATGTGTGTAGTCAATGGTTTTAAAACCCACTAAATACCACTTTGTTTACATGTACTATTATGTAATAATATTACAGTTATCATAATGTGTAATACATTTTAAAAAAAGGAGATATTGTTAGGACGTTCAAAGAAATACTACACTGCAGCTTTAAGAGCAATGTTGTGGTCATGTGATCCTAGCCAAGGGAAGGCAGTGCGCACGCATGCGCAGTCAGGATACGTCCGAATGTTATGTTTTATTCACTTTTGCTATAAATCGTAGGTCTGTGAAGGAACGAGTCCTTTTTTTTATATGTGGAGAACTTCTGTGCGTATGCATAACAACTAGGTATGCTAATGAGGAACTGAAACAGAGTGGTTTGCATTTAGCCAATCCTGGATAACGCCAACGTGTTTCGACCCAACCCAGTCTTAATCAGAACATCAGAGATCTTTGAGATACAGAGGGACCACTCGATTTTGCTTTTACTCCTGTGTCAGATAAGATGTCTCATGCCATTTGTTAAAGGTTCAGTGCCTACTGAACACTGGCTCTAGAGAGGCTTTTTTTTTTTGTTGAATGGCTAAATGATGATGAAAGATACTTATTGGCTAAAAACTAACACTGAAGTAAAATATAATGAATAAGTTGTGTGCTGTGTTTTTGTGAACCGAAGTTGGGACATATTTGGACTGAAAATGGAAAAGGTTGTCATTTGCTCTCACTCATTATCCCCACCGTGGGTGCATTGGTCAGAAAGAATTTCTTTAAATAGTCCCTGTTAAATGCACTTTTTTAAAGTGGATATCTGAGCAAAAGGAAACAAACCTACCCATCGACACCAGTGAAAACTTAACTTGATTGTCTGAGGGAACTAGCATCAGCATCAGGCAGCAGAGAACTGAATCAATGGGAGTGGTGTGAAAAATGAATGGATCACATTCAAACACCCTTAAAGAACTCCCAAAATGAACTGCATGAGTGCAGTAGCTCCCCCCTTAGGCGAAATGTTACTTCTTGTCCTCTAAAGTGCTCAAATCCCACAGGTTTTTTCTCTAATAGTTCATATTTTGCTCACTAGGGGGAGCTTTTCCATTAAAAAGACTGCTTTTCGGCCATAACTTCAAATTCAATCAATCACAGGGATCGATTGTTCAGTGCAGGGGGTTGAGTATTTTTCGGCGATACATACCCTTGCTGACGGGACGACAGCGTAGGCCTAGTTAAAGAAATATATCATCTTCTTATAAAACAAATTAAACCGCAGCTGCATTCAAACTCCCTTGAGCCTAAAGATTAACCTTCTAAAATCCCGTTCCAGGATGTGGATCAGTGCTCAACATCAAAGGAGATGTGGAGATGGATGCCATGGTGATGGATGGGAAAACGCTGGGTAGCGGCGCCGTTTCTTGTGTACGCAACATAGCCAACCCTATCCAGCTAGCAAGACTGGTTATGGACAAGGTACGGACAAATGATGATAAGAAACATATGAACAGAATGAATTTATGCGTTTCCCATACCAGACTGTGCCACGTTTTAAGACAAAACAACCTGAGTAAACACAATATGTACGTGTTCAATTATGTGTTTGGCCAGGCACAATATTATATGCATAAGGAAAGGAAAGCAGTGTGTCTCGACAACACAAAATTACCTTTAGGTGCGGACGAATATATGCGCCACACAGAATACACACCACCTCTGAACTTTGCTCTCGGGAGACCGACTAAATAATACAAAACTAAATCACCATAACTTCTCTTTAGTGTCCTGAAAATATATAAAAAGTTGTTTTTAACGGTGTGAAGGTGTTTTTGTTTTTTTACCGAGTGAACTTTGCTGTTTGTTTCAGACAAGCCATGTTTTCCTGACAGGAGATGGTGCCAGTCAGTTTGCTCGGTCCATGGGGGTCCCTGAGGTTCCCCAAGAGTCCCTCATCACTGAGTACTCTCGCATGCGCTGGATGAAGAATCAGGCGCCTGGTGCCAACCCTGCGGAGTGCCAGATGTGAGATAACAGTGGGAGCATTTCTTCTAAATAGGCTATAATCCAGAAATAAAAAATAAATACTCGGATATGAGCCCCTGTAGAGAAAACCTGAGGCATTTTCTGCAGGTTAAAGGAAAAAAGAAGTGAGGAATTGGAGGAAAAGTATAATTAGTTTCCATAAAAGCCCTATGGATTATCCATTATCCATTATCCAATACCATTCTTCATTTTCATGATCTTACTTGCTCATATCTCAGATCCTCGTGGATTGAAGAAGGAAGGATTAATCGGAGGGAGTCGACTAGATACTAAGCAAAGGAATCAAAAATTGTAAATTAACCATTAAGTCTTGTTGTGACTTTGGAAAACTTTTAAAATTTGTTGCCTCAGCCCCAGAAATATTTTTGAGACTTTTCTCTACCTGGTTTTTAGCTGGCTATATCTTATTAAATGTTTGTAGGATGTAAATGAAGTGTTTGAAACATTCTTACTCTTCTGCTGTGTTTTTTGCTCTGTAGGGGGAAAATGGGCACGGTTGGAGCGGTGGCAGTGGACAGCGAGGGCAACGTGGCCTGTGCGACCTCCACTGGTGGCTTGATCAACAAGATGGAGGGACGAGTGGGCGACACACCCTGCATAGGTGAGTCATCCTGAACTGTAAATCTTTGAATGAACATTTAGTCAGACCGTCATAGTCTGAATAAACAATCGAACGTTTGAGGTGTGGTTTCTTGGTGAACAGGTCTTGCCTGTTTAATTACTTGATTTGATTAAAACAAAAGCGGTTAGAAGGTTAAGGTGCAGTGGGGTAACAGAGCTGCCACAGTAGAGGTGTGTGTGCGCTCTAGTTTTTCTATATTTTCTAGAAAATCTAATGTCTTACCACAGTTGAGATGGGTTTATATACACTGTAGTTTATATTATTGACATTTACATGCCGCGGATCCCAGCCAAGCTTGCTGTTAATATGAAGGGGTATTTTATTTATTTATCTTATTTTTAGGGGGGGGGGGGGTTCTATTTGTTCTCCTTTGCCGTGTGAGAGTGACCAAAATATATTTTGTTGTAGTGACTACAATGACAAATAAAGAGTCTTCTGTCTTATTTTTTCATCACATCAACATTAGTGGATCCCTGTAAACCCAACAGTCCGTACATATGAAGGCAGGGAGCATCATCCTGCTGAAATCCACAGTCATGAGGAAATACTGTTTCTATGAACGGGGGAACTTGTCTGCAGCAATGTTTAATGTTTAATGTTTTGGTACAAGCAAGCTATATATATATATATATATATATATAGCACATTTGGTATACTGAGGTAATTCATAAAGCTTGACAGAGAAAGTGCAAGAACAAAGCAATCAGATGAAAGAAAAATGAAAACAAAGTAAACAGATAAAATAACAAAGAAAAGAACAAAGAAAGCAGTTACAAGAACAGAGAACAAATAAAAAAAAGAACAAATCATAATAAGAAGTTTGACATTATGAAAATGCATATAAGTCTTAAATAAAAGACTTGACCCTTCAATAAAACCACGATGCGTTTAAAAGTCAGGATGTAACAAGAAAGAATTAGCAGCATAAAAATTCATGACATGTCAAGGTAACTTCCAGATGGTTTCCAGTAGAACTTTCCCCGGAGGATCAGAGCCTCCCACAGCTTCTCTCTTCTTATAATGCGCCGCAGTTTGAGCAATGACCACACACCTGGCTGTCCACATGATTCATCAGACCAGACCACCTTCTTTTACACTCAGTTCTGAGGCTGATGATCCCATAAGCAGAAAGTTCTGATGCACTGAGGGTTCAGACACCGTGTTGGTGTTTTATTCGTTGTCCTTCCTAAGAACAGTTTGGTAGAAAATAACCACTGTGGGCCAGGAACACCTACATCCATCCATCCTGATCGCAATTTCAGAGCCACTCACATCCAAACACATGACATCTCCGAGATTCAGGATTAACTTTATTGTCACACAGACTTATCCACCAGACAGGTACACAGAAGAGTGGAAGTAGAAAAATTGCATTTCCAGATGAAAATGCAGTACGGAGGCCGACTGCTTAATGTAGTTGAATTAATATCAGTAATAGTCATAGTAGTAGAAGTAGGAAGTAGCTCCTCCTTGTTTCCTGACCTGAAGGTCCTCTTCTTCTCCTTCAGGAGGACCTTTATGTCCGGACTAATCCAAGGTTTGTTGTTGGAGAAACACCGCACAGTCCTGGTGGGTACGGTGTTCTCCACACAGAAGTTGATATATTCCGTGATGCAGTCTGTAAGGTTATCGATGTCCTCCCCGTGAGAGTCACAGAACTCCTCCCACACAGTTGTGTCAAAACAGTCTTCAGAGCCTCTTCACTCTCTTGGGACCATTTCCACACTGTGCGGGTCACGGCTGGTTGGCCGTGTACGATGGGTTTGGACACCATTTCCATTTCTGTGTGGAAAACACAGAATTCTACCGTGAAAATAAAAACTTTTGATAAGATGAAAGGAACAATGCTATGATGTCACAAGCAAGCAAATAATGTAAAAGTATTATTCTGTATAAATAACAGATTCTACTGGATATCCAACCAAATAATATTTATTTTTTTTAGGTTAAAAGTCTGATTTTCTGTTATTGTCAGCAATTAAGTATGTAAGCATAAAAAAGTTACATAATATATTTGTTTATGGTTATTTACCGTAATGTTTTGTACATGTGAATGTATGGTGAAACTCCACAGGGAGTGGAGGCTACGCTGACAACAGCACAGGAGCAGTGTCATCGACAGGTGATGGAGAATATATCATGAGGGTCACTTTAGCCAGACTCATCGTTTTCTACATAGAGCAAGGTAGTGCATGGACACACACACACACACACACACACACACGAGTGTCGAGTCGAGAACGAGTTGAGTTACTGTTGTTCTGATGTTCTTCTCACCTTTGTTCTCAGGTCACTCAGTAGAGGCTGCCACTGATTTAGGTCTGGCTCACATGAAGTCCAGAGTTCACGGGTTGGGTGGGGTGGTGACGGTTGACCCTCAGGGTCACTGGGCCGCTCGCTTCTCCAGCCAGGAGATGCCCTGGGCTGCAGCCCAGAATGATACACTGCACTACGGCCTGCATGCCGGGGAAAAGTTCACACAGAGACTCTCAGTGAGCCACACTGACAGGAAATACAACAAATGCTGGTTTCTGCTTTCGGGCTGACATTTATTTGCACAAGTGACTCAAAAATGAACCAGAGTCAAAATTATTTATAAATACTGAAAGAAATCATCATATACAGGTTAAGGAGCTCTGTTTGATATCTCTTTTAATATTGATACCACATTGAGAGGCTATATCCACAGAGACTGGTGAAAACACAAAACCTATGTTGCTGATTATGTGATGGGCACATTGAAATAAAAAAAAATATATATTCTACCTCCTGTCACAAAGCCAATTCCTGCAAAAGATATTTTTGTTGGTGTGATTTTACAGTAAAAATAGACCTTCTTTAACTGATAACAAGATGAAAAATTTCAAATTCTGTATGCCGGGTTTCCACGGGAACATAAAAACACTTAAAAAGTCTCAAATTGGATCATCTCGTTTTTAGTCTTAAATATGTTGAATTATTATGAACCAGGTCTTTAAATATGTTTAATTAAATAAGTAAGTTTGATGATGCTTTGACAATCATTCATCAACTAAATGTTTCCATCACACATGTGAATAATTGATTCATTTTATATGTCAGTCAGACTCTGATTTTACTTTATATCTTTTTTGGCCTTTCTGCTCGGATACATTTCATTAATAATTACTTTTTTTTATTTTCTTATCTTGCTGAAGCCTGAAGAAACCCTGTGTGGGTTTTTTAGTCTGCGTATTTTCTAGCTTTGTATCATAAAAACACTTCAGTGTGAGACAAGTGTGTTGATGTGTGGCTCTCTGATTGTGTGTTACCCGTTTAGAGCCACTAGGTGGGGCTGTTCCTGTGGAAATCATGAATAAAACATTCCAAAGGCTGTAAGTTTTGTGACTCTTCTTGGGAACATTTTCATGGAACAATGTTATTTTGTTGTTATATGTAATATAACAACAGAATATGCTTATATATAATGTTATATATGCTTTATATTAAATCACATTTAATTTAGATTTCCAAAAACTGTTCCACAAAAGGTAAAAATGTGTTTTGGATACAAAAAACACAGTTTTCATTTGAATCTCCCCAACCGTCAATACTTGTGACTATTATCACACATTTTATGTGACTAAACTGGTAATTGTCGAAAAAGTCATTTTATAAGAGAAGAAAGTCACAATTTAACTAGAAGGAAGTCGTAATTTTAGGAGAAATAAGTTTTACATTTTCAAGGATTAAAATGTAACATTTCAAGTAAAAAGGTTGCAACTGTATGATTATTAAGTGGTAATGAGAATGAAGTTGTAATTTACGGAGATCTAAAGACATAATGTTTCAAGAATAAAGTCATACTTTGGTGAGAAAGAATTGTGATTTTAAAAGAATTAAGTTGTAATTTTACGAGACTGAAATCATTTTCTTTTTACATTTTTCCCGAAAAAAGATTTGATTCTTATATTTATTTGGTACTGAAGAACCAAAACATTTAATATTTCTTCATTTGTCAACCTTACACCAGAACACACACACTTATTATATCCCCTCTAAAATGTAGTCGGAAATAGCGACTTCATAAAGTACTCTTATTTTCATAGAATTATAAATTTATTCTTGTCTATTCTCATAAAAAAACAAATTTTTTCACGTACAATTATGATTTTATTCTTGTAATTTCTGATTCTGACGTACCCCTAACACTCTCTTGTAGTTTGTAGTGAAGTGAAGAGCGCTCTTTTTTTATGTCTTTATAAAGGCATTTATCCATCAATCCATTTCCTGTAACAGTTTATCCTGCTTAGGCGTCTTAAGGGGCTGGAGCTTATCTCAGCTGACAATGAGTGAGAGGCAGGTACGGTTTAAATCACCAGTTCATGACTGGGGCGAGACATGGAGACAAATATTCATGCTCACATTCATTAATTCAAATGAGATGTCTGCAGGAAGCCGGAGAACCCAAAGGGAATCCAACAAACTCCACAGAGAAAGTCTCCAGATAGATCTGAACCCAGACCTCCTGCTGTGAGGCAGCAGTGCTTCCCACTTCACCCGATCACCACCATGTTGCCCCATAAAAGCAAGCTCCCTACCAGAAATGTTTTTGCGCTGATCAAGGAGTATTTTGCTGTAAACATAATTCAAAGTGTGAACATTATTGACAAATATTCGAGCGGTCCGTTGTACCGGGTCACACCTACCAGCGCTGCTTGGAGTGCCAAGTCCGTGACCTACCCTCCATATCCTTATGGTGTTATGAGTATAAACAGATATTCTTCAGTCTGGAGGTATTTAATCTGTTTGCAGATCCTGATAGCAGCTAGTTTCTGCTCTGGTTTGTACCCTAAACACCGCCGCCATGAAGGTAGTGGAAAAAGCAAACAACCTGGAAGAGCAGCTTCCAGGTTGAACGCATGAGTTCTCTGTGTGTGTGTGTGTGTGTGTGTGTGTGTGTGTGTGTGTGGGGGGGGGGGGGGGCCGGTTGGACTTTTCATCTTTCAGCATGAGGAATTTGTGTGAACTGAGACGTTTAAGTTGACTCTCCCTCCTTCAAGGGGCCAGTTCAGGGTTCGGATTTGGGCTTTCCCAGGGTTACCCAGACAGCACACAGTGCTAAAATAAAGGATCGCCATCCCTCAGGGACCAAAGTAGGCCACGGCGAGTATCACACGGGCCGGCTTGGGCCGTGAATACTCTGAAATTTGCCAATTATTGCGGACTAATGTCCAAAATATCTCGCAACTTGCAGTTATTTTTTCTAGCCCTCACTAGTTTGTTCTGTCTTGGTTACTGTACTGCACAACATGGCGGCCATGGCGGAAAGAGGACCCAACCCCCTCTGTCGCTACAAAGGGCTTCTTAATCCGATATAAGGAGAAGATGCACTAACAAACACATAGTTATGAATATTATATTCCATTAATGGAAATACGATACCTATACATTTTACTGACTGCTCCTTTAAAGTGTCTGTAGACCACTACTAACGAGAGAACAGTAGTGTCCTTGTTGGGTCGTGTTTAGGGGTTCACTCAGTCGCGGGTCGGTTCGGAACCAGCACTGCAGCCCGGAGAATGCGTGCACATAAAAGGAGACGTGCGGCTGAAGCATTCCCGGCTGATCCAGGAGGAATGAAAAGGACGTCAGCATACAGTTGACCTCTCGGCTCTCTGCAGTGTGGAGGTCGATGCAGCCGCTAAAAGCTGAGATAAGACTTTCCTCACCGTTGGCGAGCTTATCTTTTACTTTTGTTTGGGCCCAGTGGGTTTCCTAACGTACCAGGTTATGTCCAAACAAAGTTTTAATGTGGATTAATAAACGCACATGTTTCTGTGTGCGGCAGGCTAACCGTCCTCAAACGCATATAAAGTAGGAAATAGACATCGTAAACCTTCAGTTTAAATATTTACTCTATTAATTCATCTTTAGGTGAGGTCTTAAGCCTCACTCGACGATAATACCTTAATAAGTGGTAAAAAAAATTTGATATATTTTTTCGAATGTAAGAACCATCTCAGCTGTTCCTGTCGGTATTTCATTTCCTCTGAAAGAAGAAATACGAACTCTCCTCAGCAGGAACACTATCTGCATTCCATTTTTATACAATCACGAGGAGGTTTTGATTTTTATCATTGCACCTAGGCGCGGCGCTCGCTGTGTGATGTCGCCATGATGCTGCGGCTCGAAGTAGTCCTTCAAGGGAATATAGAAAAAGGTAATGAATTCCAACACTGACTGTCCAACTTAGTGAAAAAAACTGTGTGACGTGATGGATGTCAGTCTGGAATGAAAGGAGGCACTCTGAAAATAAGTTCAAAATCCTGTATTCCATCATGGATAACTCAACCGAGTCTTCGTCAGGGCGGAAACAGACAATCACAAACAGGTGTAGAAATAAAATTAAAGAATAACCTGACCGTTCAGAAGGTCATGTGACCCGTCAATACTGCCATGTAATAGAAAACTAACCCAAAATAGAACAAAGGAAGAAAACTCGAGCGCAAAAGATATCACCGCAGCAGAAAACAACGCAGACCTAAGAGAAACAGAACTGTAACAAAATACCATGAAAACAATAAAATGTTAAAGTCAAATGGTAAATAATGATTCAGCAGGGAAATAATTAGTAAGGAGACCGCCAAATGAAAACGGCGCCATGTGTTGAGACATCCATCCATCCATTCTGCGGTGGCAGCACCCAGAAGGGATCTCCAGGTATCAGGTATCCCTCTCCATAGCAGTTCTCCAGCTCATCTTGGGGTCCAGAGGCGTTCTCAGGTCATATGGGAAATACAGTCCCTCCAGCGAGTTCTGGATCTTCCTAGTTGGACATGCCTGAAAAACTTCCAAAGTGAGGAATCCTGGTTAGAAGCCCGAACCACCTCAACTGACTCCTCTCAATGTAAAGGAGCAGCGGCGAAGGAAGGAAGGAAGGAAGGAAGGAAGGAAGGAAGGAAGGAAGGAAGGAAGGAAGCACATTTCAGTCGCTTGTATCCTTGACCCCATTCTTTCTGTCACTACCCAGAGGTCATGACCATAAGTGAGGGTTGGAAGGTAGATGGACCGGTAAATTCAGAAGTTTGTCTTACAACTCAGCTCATTCTTCACTACAACAGACCGATACAACGGCCGCGTTACTGCCGATACCGCACCGAACTGCCTGTCAATCTCCCGGTCCATTTTCCCATCACTCGAGAACAAGACACTTGGTCTCCTTTGCATAAGGCAGTAACTTACCCCCAACCCGAAGAGGACAGTCAACTGATTCCCAGCACAGAACCATGGCCTCAGATTTGGAGATGCTGACTCTCATACCAGATGATTCGGAGACACTCCAGTTTGGGAAGGAGAAACGGTTTTCCTGATCTAAAACAAAATGTTGCCTTGCATGTCCGCTCGTCCTGGTCTTCCCCTTTTTCTTCTGCCCGGTTGCTCCATCTACAGCATCCTTCTACCAATAGATCGGCTATCGCTCCTTTTCACGTGTCCAAACTGGAATGTGTTCCAGAAATGCAAAAAGTTTTGTTTAATTTGGACATATTCATGAAGGAATTTGACCGAATTGTGCATAAAAATATTTTTCCATAAAATTTGGTTTCAGTATTCTACCCATAGACTGGCTGCTGCCTGTTTTGAGTTGTTTTATATTCCCCGAGAAGTGTTCCAAAGAGAAATAAAATAAACTTAATTGAAATAGACCCTTTGCTATGACACTTGACATTTTGCTCAGGGGCCCCTAATTTCTCCTGATCCTCTTTGAGCTGTTTCTACAACTTGATTGGAGAGTTGATTGGATACGACTAGGGAAGGCACACGCCTGTTTATATAAGGTAACACAGGTGACAATGCATATCAGATGAGGATTCTGCTGCACTGAAGGTTCAAGGAGCACAGTGGCTGCTTTAATTCTTAAATGGAAGATGGTTGGAACAACCAGAACTCATCTTAGAACTTGCTGCAAAGCCAAACTGAACAATCAGGGGAGAAGGGCCTCTGGTATGAGAGGTGACCAAAAACCTGATGGTCACTCTCACTGAGCTCCTGAGTGGAAATGGGAACCAAATGACACTAAATTTAGTCAAATTTCATTACATTTATGCAAATTTATACATAAAATTCATGTTTGTATTGCAATACTATATGTGTAAAGTTTAGGGGAACTTCTGGATTAACAATTTATTCATTGTAGCATATAGCTTGAATTCTTTTTGACATGTGACTTGACACCTTTTTGACATGTGACTTGACATCTTTTTGACATGTGACTTGACATCTTTTTGACATGTCACTTGACATCTTTATGACATGTGACTTGACATCTTTTTGACATGTGACTTAATATCTTTTTGACATGTCACTTGATGTCTTTTTGACAAGTGACTTAATATCTTTTTGACATGTGACTTGACGTCTTTTTTACATCTGACTTGACGTCTTTTTGACATATAACATGATGTCTTTTTATCATCTTTGGCATGTGACCTGATGTAATCGATGTATTTTTGACATGTGACTTTATGTCTTTATGAAATGTAAGTGGATGTCTTTTTGACATGTGACCTGATGTCTTTGTTGTCTTTATTACATGACAAAGTATTATCTCTTTGTCATGATTTCAGATTGAGCGAATTCCCTTATTTCCTTTAAGAACTTTTTTGTAGCGCAGATTAATTCAATATTTTACACAAAATTAGAATGGTCGAATTCATGTTGATGTTTTCTTGTGGAAATGTAAAGGCAGAAATACAATAAAAGATATGAGGAAAGAAAGCTAAGCAAGTAAAAGTTGGAACAAAACAGTTATGTTCAGAGTATTGGGTGGCATTTGAGGAATATTTTATTAGAATTTAGCAGCGTAGAAGGTTTGTCAAGTATTATATAAAAAAAAGACATTTACCGGAAATGAAGTTTTAGCTTTCAGAATAAACGGAATAAAAAGTAATGCATTCCAAAAATAAAGAGTAAGGCTTTCCCTACTAAAGTGTTTATTTCACAATGTAAATTCTACTTCAGGCATTTAAAATGTATGCGTAAGCCATAGACTTTGATAACAGATTTAAATTAGGCTCATATTTACTCTGGGTAATTATTTTCATCCTTTTGCCAGCTTTATATTTTAGCTCGAAAGGAATAACCGGAAACGGATTAGTGTTTTAACTATCGGTCATAACTTAACTTGACTTCGCTCATTGAGAAGAGGGACGGACGCAGTCAAGATTCTCACTACAAAAGTCCTCCGGAGTGTTAACAGTGGGCAGTTTAAGCCGTGATGGAGAGAAGTAGGTTCCTGAAACTAAACTTCAGAGTAAAAATAGGGTCACATCTTTCGGTTTCTTGAGCTTCAAGAAGTATTTCTCATCCTTAAGTTCAGCCCCGTGGGAGTCGCTGAGGACAAGTGACCGGCATCTACAAGAAGACTGATTTTTTTTAAAAATTTAAAATACATTGACAGAATGTTCGGCGTCAGAATTGGCAAAGGAATAGTCGATGTATTTTAAAATAATCATGAAACAACCAAAAAGCAACTAAGTGGTTCGCTGTCAACAACTGCTGTCGCTGGGGCGTGCTAACGGTGAGTTC
This sequence comes from Lophius piscatorius, assembly GCA_009660295.1. NCBI lineage: Eukaryota > Metazoa > Chordata > Actinopteri > Lophiiformes > Lophiidae > Lophius > Lophius piscatorius. The sequence goes on along the minus strand of VRLP01000792.1, from coordinate 40,905 downwards.
ACTGACCGTCCGGAACAGTTCCGCAGGAACTTCCTTTAGAAATGCATGAATTTAGGTTTTCGTGGCTTTTAAAACATTCATGTACACATAGAACAGTTATCGATATACTTTATTGAAAAAAAATATACCATTCTTCAATCCGGCATAGATGTAATGTATTAGAAATAAACCCACTATCGTCATATTTTGATAATTTATAAGCTAGAACTTGAATCCATTAAAATACCACCGTGGTAATGAGGCAGTTAAACAATATGAAAACCAGATTTTAATAGAAACAATTACCGAATTACCTGGAAGACACTGTAATCTTCACAGCCAGCGTCTGTGCTATTCTGACAGTCCAAAAAAAGATTTTAATTTGTTAGCGCCAAATAAGTTATTTATTTAACCAAATCCATTTGGTTTTTTTGCAGGATCATACAAAAACTAATGAACAAATTTCCAGGAAACTTCCAGAAAGTATGAGTTTTGGGCCGAAGTGGACCACATTAAATTGTGGTGTAAAACCGGTGAAAGGGACAGATCACTTGACAAATATTGGAGTGCTTGAATTTATCCATGGGAATTAACCAATCATTTATTTTCACTCTTCATAACATTGTTAAAGGCCTCTTTCAGCATTTTCCTAAATATCTCAGAGAACCTTAATAAAATTCTGTAGCGAACAAACTTACAAGTCCCCCATAAGTTATTCCCTCTAAAAAAAAATTGGGCATATCTGGATGGATAATTTAACTTAACAAAACTACACATCCATCAGATTGAAGTATTCGACTATTTAAAATCCAGTAACCTTGAATAATAGCTTAAGGGCGGGGAGATTAATTTATAATAAGGCTTTATTGCATTAGAGCGGGACCACTGGGCCATTGCATTAGTATGCACTCTACTGAGTGCCAATCTAGTCATTATTGAGTCTTTTAATTGTGTATTTATTGCTATTTTTGTTTTTATTTGGTTTGTGAAACTCAATGAACGGACTTATCATAACTACCTCAGAGCAATTTGAAGTGCTCACTTCATAATTTTTGGGGGAAATGTATTTCACATTGTGTTGGCCTATGGCACAGTTTAGAATATTAAATAATCCTATAGATTAATTAATTGACTTTTCCCTTAAATCTTACCATAATACTGCATTTTAAGTAATAGGTTGTTAACACAAAAAAAAAAAACGTTATCTGTACTACAAAGCCAAAAATGTTTTCGCGTTTTTCTTTCTGGAGGTGTAAGTATGAAAGAATAAATGAAAACCTTATAATCTGCAGGAAAATGCAGCCGTTTAGGAACAAAGTACCACTTTTAAAGGCAATAATTACATTTTGCAAGAATTACTGATGCTCTGTGTTTGCTGAGCAGTTTTAACAGCAACTATAGTCAGAGAAAGAAATCAACATTCTTGATTTATTACATTTTAGAAGGAAGGAAGAGCACATTTTAATTTTGATGATATCAAAACTAAAACATAATTTATGTGGGCTACTGCGATTATATGACACTTAATGTCAAATTGTTTTGAATGCTCATTTATGTATACCAAAAATAAAGGGAAATATCACAAATGTTAATGGAGAGAGAGGGAGGTTAGTACAATAAAGGGATGAAGAATATGTTAAAACCATTTTAGCCTTGATTAAGGTGCTACAGTCACTTATAGAACAATACAGTTCAACAAGTACTTCTTAAAAAAACAAAAACAAACTGATTTTACTCCTAATTGGTGGTTTTTCAGTTAACCAACCGGATGTCCTGTAATCCAACCATGTCATCTCTAGACCCCTGAATAGTCGACATCTAAATGTACATTTAATGGATAATCAGCTATCTGTAGGGGGTTGGGTATGAAAGTGACCCTTTCAGCATTTCCTATTCATCCCACTCTTTCCTCCCATGGGATGAAGGACAGTTTGGTTCCCAGGCATTGAATAAGAGGAAGAGTAGGGGAAAGGTTTCACAGTCGGTGGGGTCTTTCTTCCCTACACAGATATTTAAATGTCTAAAATCGAATTTACTTTTCCTGTCGACATTGTTGTGTAATTGTGATACCTCAAATGTTTCCTACTATGTTCATACTAGCAGGTAAGGGTAACTGTGTAGGTCATTAAGTAAGTGATGCTATGATCTCCAGGACAGAGTTGGAGAGTGAGGAATAAAGTCTGGAAATATGACTAAAAGTCACAAGATTAAAACCATAAAAGCATTATTATCACATCCGTAAACATTTCTGCCTCCAGAAACGTTTAAAGTTTAGACTCACATCCAGAATGGTGATTGTTAAAGCATAAAGACAACAATTCCCATGATCCCACAGCTGTGACCCTTTGTAATGTCACAAAAGAGGTGATGTTCTCAATCCCGGTCTTTAATAGGATTACTCAAAAAACTACTGAATGGTTTTCCATGAAATGTGGGGAGAGGATGCATCTTAGGCTGGAACAGAATGTGCTTCATTAAAGGAAACCATTTAACCCTCTGTGACATTCGACGGGGGCGCTAATATGCCTTACGGTCTCCTCAATGTGAAATAAGTTAGGGGTTAACTTTTAGCAGCTGCTCTGGTTGTAAGACGTACAACATTACATGTCATTTTAATCGTCACATCCTTTGTGCAACGTCGGCGTATCCCGTAAATATAGATGTATGCTGTGGGGTATTGATTACCTGAGCTGCCGTCTCTGAGATGGAACGATTCACACCCTGCATTCCGTCTCCGCTGTGTTTGTATAGAACAGAGGGGTGGAAAAAGATGAACCAGGCCATTTCTGAAAAGGCAGTGTGAAAGGGACTACATTTAGGGGTTGGTATCTCTGAGTATATGCACCTAACTGACCAGAGTGAAATGATTTGCTGTAACAAATTTAATAACTTGTAAATTTGGTTACAGGGCAATGAGTTGTTTTTTTTCTATTAGTCTGCAGAGGACTGTCGTACCTCAATGGTGGTGTAGGGTCTACTTAGAGACATTCTAGTTTTCACTGCTGTGATTGAGAGACCCTCAGCAACACGCACACACATTCTGTACTCGAACAAACAAAACAAAAAAAAAAGCAGTTTAACATTTCTGTGAATTATTAGCTTGTTAGTCCACATGCCTGGTTAGTGTTGAGAATTTGTACACCCAAATGATTTTTAGTTCCAGGAAGATCAGTGTCTCCAAAGATTCTCTCTAACCGAGATAAAGCATGAAAAGCTGCACCAATTACATCAGATTGAATTAACTCCCTGTCTCTTAAGAGGGAGTTATCATCTCTCCTGCTGATCCCCACTAAGCAGTTTTAATTATAATACATTACAACTAATTACATTGCTTTTTGTCCCTGTCAAAACAATATAACACTAAAGTTAAAAAAAAAAAAAAGATTTGCAACTCATTTTCCAGTAACAAACAAACCTGGAATGACGTTTCCGGGTGATTTTCCAATCTCGTTGTGTGCGTGTTTGAGATACTTTTAGGAGATTCTTGTCACAGAACAGGACTTCATTATTGATAAGGAATTTTAAAATCTGCATAAGTGAGCCTGGGTTTACTTTTCTCTATGAATATAATTAATGTGTAAGGAGGGGGCCGTTGTGATTCCACCTCTGAGCCAACTAGTAACAGCACTGGATCATTGTCATTAGATACGAGGAGATGGCAGAAAAACCCAACTCGGAGATTTAAAAAAAAAAGAAAAAGCTAGCAGCATTTATTGGCCAAAAGATTTCTTCAGATTGGCACAAGAACAGAAATCTCCTAAACCTCTGAGCTAGTTTGATCTTTACAAAGTGATGCCTACAGTATATGTAGAACTATACAAGAGATGTCAATGCTGCTGTTTTATGCTGCTTTCACTCCAAATGCGATGCAAATATCTTTTGCAACTAAATTATCTCGATTCACGTTTCTCTACTCGCGTAAATGATGCCTGGGATTATTCGCGCGATTGTGGGAACAAGACACTTCTTTCTACTATTTCCTGCCGTTGTCAATCATCTCAAAAGTGAACACGAATGAGGCTTTGAAGCACCAAATATTGTGTAATAAATAATTGCTGGAACTCAAATTATATTATCCTCTTATACTGTTATCGCTCGGAAGAAGGCTCCAGAAGCCGAAACGTTGGCCGAAGTTGGAATAAGGAACTTTAACATTGGAGGAGAATTGAGATCAACTTACACGGCTTAATTTTTTGTTAGTGCCACCCTTTTTGTTCCCCACTTTGATTATTTTTACATGTTTTGGTTGAGCAAAACATACTAGAGATAGACGCGTACACTCCCACCACCCTGATGATTTGGATGTGTTGTGGAAATGACAGATGAGTCACAAAACCTAACATTGCGGTGTATGTTTGTTCTCTCATCGGTCTTACATCTGATAAGCTTCCGCTAAACGCACATTTCTTGAATGACGCAGGTATTGCGCATTTGTGAGCACCATTTCTAAACAGTCAAGGCAGAGGGATGGATCTTTCCAAGGTTTTTGCCTATTTTTTGTTTTTGTATATGATCGCACCTTATGCAGAACTTGAGTCACATTCGGTGTGAACGCCGCATTACGATTTTCTTCTCTCCATTTACTTGAGGGATACTGGCATGTTTTGTAAAATCATTCAATGGAGTGGCCTTATGATGCCATTCATTAGTTTGGGTGTAAATAAAGAGGCCATATTGTAAGGGTTTCATTACATTGTTGTACTTGTACATCTAATGTTGTTGTATTTGTACAATGGCGATACAGGTCTATCTATTCAGTGCACAAGTTTTAGTAGACGTTCAACTATCTGCTAGTGCCTCTGGGATGATTGTGATAGATGTTAAAATTGTTCTACATGGGCTTCTTGATTTTAATGGACAGGATTCATTGAAATCCAATGTTTCCTCTTTGCCAGAATTCATGCTGTACACTCATTATGTTGTTTCTGTACACAGGAAGTCCTTCAGCTGGTTGAATGCAATTTATGTCTGTGTGTGTGCGTGTGTGTGCGTTGGGTTGTTTGTGTTGATCCAGGCCTCTTGGCGCTTTGTGTTTGAGGAGGGGTCTCCGGCCTCACAGTGTTGACCTCAAGGTTGCCATGGAGATGACAGGAGTGACTTCCTGACCCCTCGGCCCACCCCGCAAATACATTATAGGGCAGGGATCTGGAGTCAAGCCTAATAAGCGAGAGAAGAAAGGGAAGGGTAGTGGGAACATTCATATTTCAATGAAATTAGTAATTCTATAGAAAGAATAAATAATGGAAGTGGGTTAAAAACCTGTATGATGTTGATATGTGGACATTCTCGAGTTTTTTTCTTGTATTTTTTTCTAATCGTTTCCATCATTTTACCCTTTGAAGTCACACAAATGTTATATATTGGCTGGCGTCTTTCCAAACCGCTATTCATATCTATAAAAATGTCAAGCAAGTTCAAAAACTTAAAAACAAGTGGTTGTCGGGAATCCTCTGAAACTTTTACTCCCTGGTTTAGTTTTTGGCCAAGAAAGTTAGATGTTTAGGTGAATGTTAAGTGTTTATTGCCTAAATGCAGATACAAGATACAAACCATGAAAAGGTTATTTTAAGATGACCCTAGAGGCTGATAACCACCAACTCTATAGTATATATTAAAAATGATATATACACTAATCTAAAGGCTCACCAAAAGAACTGTGGCTACATCACATACTGATGAATTTGTGGTACACTTTTTTGGGGATGTATCATTTTGTATTTCAAAGCTACTGACGCTCACCATCTCCTTACTTCAGCTCTTTAACTAAGTCGCCAGTGTACTATTGGTATCTCTCGGCTCATTGTAGCACTTGAATCACCAAATGCAAGACTCTGGACAAAAAGAGGAGATCCAGGACTGTTGAACTTTCTTTAAATCTAAATCAGGTGGTATATATCACACTGAACGGCACTTATGTACAGAAGGACTTCAAAGGACATTCAGATCTACCCAAAAAAAGGAATTGTTACTAAGAGTTAGGCTTTTGTGAGGAACACCAGGGGTTTATTATCAACCTCTCTGACATCACTACTTAACATAGTTTCCTGCAGGAGGAACATTAACCCGCCATTTTTTGTCCTTTCAGAGTCCGTCGCGTTAATAATCATTGAGTTAGTTTCACGGCCCACCAAATCTGTTAGTATTCAGGACCTGGATCGGAACATCCGCTGGTCCGTTAAACTGCTGACAGAAAGTGATATACAGGTCAACTCGTCAGAGTGCGCTGGCGAATGAAGAAGGAAGGGAGAGTGCTAAGGAAAGGGCAGGATTTGCACTATCCGATAGAGAACGGAAACTTGTTGGGGAAAACTCCAGCGACACACAGCCTGACTCACTAATGCAAAGGTCGGAGCCACTGGGAAGTGTTGTTAATAAAGATTAGATGTTGTGATCGAATTAAGGACAGAAAGCGAGACACAGAGCGAGATTGGTGAAAATGTAAAAATTGAATAAGCTGAGTATTAAGTGAGGGAGTTGAGGATCAACGTGACACTTCAGTAATCCTGGTACTGGTTAACAAGTTGGCTTTACACACAGGAGTGAGGAGTTTCAGCAAGCACATGGTGGAAGTCATGACGTGTGTAGATGTTTTATAGAGTGTGTGTGTGCGTCTAGGAGAGAGACATCTGTGTAGAGTGCTGAAGGTGGGCTTTGATGGAATTCCTTAAATATGAGATAGCGTGTTTTGCATTTCTCAGATCTCTTGTTGATCCCCCGTAGGACTAAGAATTATTCCTTATAACTCCAACATCTTTTTCTGCCACAGGCCGTAGCTCTTTTTTTTATAGAGAACCTTCTCGCCACCTATATTCATTGACGCTCACAAAACAACAAACCAACAAACCAACGGCAAAATAACTCTTATAACTCTGCAGTGATGTTTTACAGATGCATCAATCAACACTTATAATGAAAATACAGGCACCGTCAATCATTAACCCTTTTAAAAACCGCCCAATGGGTAGGAATGCAGCTCTCCGACAATAATTTCAAAAGGTTTTGCTTGGATTAAGATATTTGGTTTTAGACTGGCTGACACATTTTGGCGTCACACTAGGGGGGGACAGTTTTCTCCTTTCAGAAAGTAATCATTCCGAAAGGATATTACTGTATTGACTGTTTACATTAGCAGTGATCTTATCGGAAACAATTGCTCTGCCATGGTCTAGATCACTAAATGCTAAAATCGCCCACGTGAATGGTGCTGCTGTGCACTCGCACACCAGGGATTATCCCGAAAAACCGTTTACATGCAACGGTTGCCTTTGAAAAGTTCCTCCCGAAAGGACTTCAGATTACCCCCCCCCAGTTGATTTTCACTTTATTTCTGTTAGTTGCTAACTGCTACTAGCTACTTTCTAAACTCCTTGCTGTGTCGCACATATTACACCTATTCAATCTCGCTGCTCTCTCCTGTTCAAAAGATGCCGATTCTACCTGCACTTGTTTGCTTAGAGGCACATCAATGATTCTGCCCTTTTAACCTTTGTATAGAGCAGTGAATGGTGGTAAGTGAGTTATAGGCTTGCCTCAAACAGGATGTAAAACTTTCTTTAGTTTCTTCCTTCCAAGAGTCCTTGCTCTCAAAATAGCACCAGATCTGTGCAATAACACATTCAAACACACACACACATACTATGTAGTATAGCTTTCACTGCTGATGTGTATCAGTGAGCTTCGCGCGCCCTTGACCCTGTTGCCTCTTCACCATTTGTCCTCTCTTCGACCCTTTGGGTAGGTACTCACCAGTTCAGACCAAGGGCACCTGCAGTTTTGAATGTGTTCTAACCTAGTCGTCCAGTTATCACAATTTGGCTATTGTCAAAGTCATTCGAATCCTTTCACTTTCAATAGGTACCCTTGTCAATATCATTGCGAGTTCACCTGTCAGTGGTTATAATGTTATGGCACAAGTGTATACAGACCTCTATTTTGTGAAAGGTGCAAAGAAAGTGAAGGGCTTTAGCTAAAAGAAATGGATCAGCAAAAATAATTCTCTTTATAATAAGACGGCTTCATCATCTGGAAATCAACATTAGAGTCACACAGAGACCGAAGACACATTGTAATCATAAAAATGATTAACAAACGATGGCCAAACAAATCTTTTATAACTTAAACTCTCAGATGATTAGGGCTTCAAAGGTTGACTTTAACATTTAACCCAGCTAGAGGTCATCTGAAGTGCCTGAGTTCTAGATACGCCACACCTTCTAATGTGTTTAATCTGGCACGCCGTGTCCCGCTCATTGTGATGGTGTACTTGTGATATAAGAGAAGTACCACTTGAGTGGATGAAAGAACACACGGACACGGCGACTGCCCTACTCAAAAGGTTTCCTCTAGAAGTTTCAAACATCATGTATCACCATTGACTTCATTGTCACCTTGGTGACGTATTTAAAATGCTAAGACCATACCACGAAAACGACCTGTGTCATTGACAGCAGTAGTGCTAATCTTCCTTTTCTGTCGAAAAAAAGCTAACGTTTGTCCTGAATTATAAGAATTTCAGGGATTTCAAATGAGAATCAGTGTAATTTGGGGTTTAAGCCTTTGCAAAGAGCCGGAGCAAAAAAAAGCTATGACCTTAAACCCAATGAAAAAAATGTATTCAGTGCTAATGCTAACAATGGGATGTTAAAGCTTTAAAACCCGTAGCTTTAACTATGGGTACCCTACAGAGAAAGCCTAATATTAATATAGATTAGCTAAATTAATCCTGGAGATAAAACAAAATTATGAACTAAACTCAAGAAGAAAAATATATTTGGTGTGATAAGCTGATTATGAGCTAAACCTATTGTAAAAAATGTATGTATTCTGTGCTAATGCTAATGCTAACACTTGGAAGTAACTGCCTGTTAAATATGGGTAAAGGCTACGCTCTAAGTATATTTTATGGTTAGCTATACCCTGAGAAAAAAATATTGGGTGATATTGCTAATACTGGAAAGTTACTCAATTGGATTTTAGGTATTAATAAAAGCTATCCTGTGACTAAAGCTAATCTTGAGCACAGGCCAGCAACTTAAGTGTATTAATAAATGTAATCCAGACTTTAAGGGATGGTGTTTCAGGGATCATGTTGATTGCAGGTCAATAAAATATTGATCCTGAAAAAATAGTACATGTTGCTAAAGGTTAATCAAAATATTGTGGTAATCAGTGAGCTTTTGATGTGTTGTACAGTAGTGTAGTAGCTTTTTATAGCCTTAGTGCTATGGTTTTTACATTCTACTTTTTTCTGATCTTACCCTTTTTTTTATTTTATATAGTTTCTTTGTGCCTCTGTAATTGTTTGAATACAGTAACATCTAACATTTCACCTTAGTTTTTAGTTAAAACTCCACTGACTTTGACGCTAAACACCAGCCTCTTATCAGATACTTCATTCTCCTAAGGAGTTCAGTGGGTAGATTTTAACTCTTTTCTCCAAACCAAAAATGCCACAACTGCTTTGGCAGCGAACAGTGTCAAGAGTTGAGATTTAATCAAAATACCTGCTGCTGACTGGATTATCCAAACTCAAAAAGTGCCTTTAGTCATGAAGTACACACCAGGTTTGTTCTTGTTGATAAGACAGGCATTCGTAAATGATTTTAGCATTCGGCTTAGACAATCACCAACGTACAGTAGAAAAACACTCAAAGAAATTGTTCGCATTTCCAAGCAGCAGCAAACTGTTCAAAAACTGCCCAGTTTGTGTATTTACAAGATCCATGCATACAAATCCAGATATTCCCTTTAAGGCGTGGTTGTGTCTTACAGTTTATTCTTAGCTTGTATAATATACACACAAAAATAAAAGAAACACAAATTATGTCTGTAAACAATAAACACAATGGGACATGATTCCTTTCTGTCACATTTCTGCACAGAAAACACAACATGTTCTTTCTTTCTCTGTCTCACACACACACCACTATCTAGATTCTATTCAAACCCGACGCAGACTCTGTACAGACTAGAAGTTAGTGTGTGGACATGCTTCCTCTCTGTCCCTCTCTCTCTTCCGTCTGTGTGTTAGCCGGTTGCCAAGTGCTAAGAATCTTGGGAATGCAGGATTGCAATGTTCTGATAAAGTTTTCTTTGTTCCCCAAGTGACCTGAGTGAGAACCAGAGAGAGACAAAAAGTGGTGCTCATGAGTTCACACACCAACAGTTCACACACACATGAATAATTGCCCACAAGCATTTGTTGTTCTCCAGTAGGACTCTGGTGTGGTGTACGGTTGGATTATTTGCGTTCCTGATTCACTCTCAAGCTATCCATTATGCTTCTATACATCTGATGCTCAGACAAATCATTACCAGTCAAGGACTCTTTAGGAATACTTCAAGGGTGGAGGAAAGATTTTTAAGTTCAGTCTTTAACTCTGATTTTTCTGCCACTCTGTGTGGAAACAGTTCGTCCATTGGAGTGACAGAGGTGAAGTTAATGATAATGTGTGAAAAGGGCCCGCACACGGTAAACGTTAACTCGTGCTTGATTAAATATGTGGATTTGCAACAACGTTTGGCGTCTGCAAGAAGCTGGCAATATTTCAAAATAGTTTTCTGTGTGGTTGACGTTCACCCCGTGTATCGTGTTCTGTTTGTTGAAACTGATACAACTGTGGGCAGGCTTGCATCATTGCCTCATTCAAAAGTTCCCTTTTTCCCCTTTTCCACACTAAAGACTTGCATTTTTGAGTTTTTCCACCCTGGCAAATATTTCCCTAAACTTGCGCAGCTCCGTGTCGATACAGGACGAAACCAGAGAGGAAGCATTTTTAGACGGCTAAAAATCCGACCGGATATTTGAAATGTTTGAATATTTGAAATGAAAAGAAAATTTAGTCTGAGATGCATTTCTGTATTTATTTGAGTTCTATTTTGTATTATTTTCGGACACCAACTTTAAACTAACCAATGTCAAAGCTTGGTGGTATTATGACATATTATTATGGTGTTTTACTGAAATAACTTAAATAAATGCAAAAGACTGAGCTTTTGCTTTAGCCAGTGTTTAATAGTGGAGAGTTAGCTGAGAAGTTTAACTCTACCCTCAGAACTTTTTGTTACATATGGGGGCACAACCTGCAGACAGTTAGCTTAGCTTAAAACATACCAGGTAACAACAGGACAGCTAGCATAGCCTTGGACAGCCTCCAACGCTATTATGATGGAAGCTAATACTACAATGCATCTGTGCATAATGTCAATTTCAAAAAGCTCCTAGTATGACTGTAGATGCTTAGTTTCCACTAGGACTCAAACTGTTCATTATATGATGAGCAAAAAAACAGATCAATAAAATGAAAAACAAAAAGCCAATGAACTCTTTTACTATTCATCTACATTAGTCTTGAGACCAGAATATTTCTCACGAGATGAAACGGAGCTGGAACAGCAAAGGTAGTAATGGCGAGAAATCGTTTCCTGCATAAAAGTAACAATGAATGTGATCTTCACAGAAAGTCCGTAACTCCTACAGATTTTTTTTCGCTTTTTAAGTTTAATACAGATTTTGAATAATTCACTTATGGGAATTTGAAGAAGAAGAGTAAAAAGGCTTGTTTTAGTCGAGTAACCATCGTAGACTAGCTGGTCTTGTGGATACAATGGTAAAATAATTAAATAAATAATTTTTTGACAGATCTAGAGATGATTTTCATGTGTGTTAGTTTTCATTCATCTATGATGGAGGTTATGATTTATCCACCCCAGAATTAATTGAGTTATTCTTGTGCCATGGGCCATCTCTGTACCTTTGACACATCCAAAATGTTCTTTTAGCAAAAGTCCGGAGGTGTAAATGTCTTTGCAATTCACATTTTATTTAGTTTTAGTATTCAGTTATGGAGGTTGGTTAAAAAGTATCACTTTACGGTATCTGTAATTCTTTGCCAGTGAAGGGGAGAGAAAGAACGGGGGTGGGCATTCCTGTCTTTATCGGAGCACAGGACACACATGTGATTACATGCTCTCCTGCTCGTTCACTCTCTAGCTCTATCGCACACACATTCAGGGTTTCCTTCTTTCTCTCTCTCTCTCACAAACACACACACACATAAAAAGGCACATTCATGCTCATGCTCACAAATATATGCTAACTCTTACACACACACATGCACCATGCTTCTTCTCTCTGACACACACATTCACTCAAACCATGTCTTTTAGACTCACTCCCAGGGCCAACACCGTCTTCTTAGTGCCGTTACGAGAGTTCAGTCGCACAGAAATGCGGTCAAAGATGAAGCGGTACAAATGTGTGCTATAGAAATAGTGGATGAGAATAACGAGCGAGAGGAGGTTACAGGAAGTGAGCGTTTGGGTTGGGGGAGCAGGGTCAGAAGGGGCACTATGGGAGTCTTCCACATTCATTTGCGTAAGAGGAGGTAATTAGGTGTGTGTTTGTGTGTGTGTGTGCGCGGCTATGCTGAGCTGTGGGACTTTGTGTGATGGCTAAACAGATTGGGTGAGTGGTGTTTACATGGTAAACATGTGTGTGGGTTGGGAGTTAAGGTTGTGGAGTGTCACATGCTGATTGAATGCTTACTCGACAACAAAGCCTTGGAAAGAAAACAGTGCAAACATTAACCATGCTGGTCGCTGCTGAGTACAGAGACTCGACCGTAACACCGACAGAATGAAGGCTGCTGGCTGACGGTGAACCCTGATGTTAAGGCTAGTGTATCAACCCCGTGGTATCATAGGCTTTACCTTTGCATAGGAACGGTAAATATGCCCAATATATGTGCAATATGCATGATTTATTTGAGTCAGGTTTTCCACAGGTTCTTAAAAAGATCTAAAATATATTCAATTTCTTTATACTCAATGTCTTAAATAGGGTTAAGATAGGCTCTAAATATGTTAGCGTCCGTTTGACGCGACTTTGAAAACGCTCATTGTTTGATACCACAGCCCTTTGAATAATTTCTTTTGTACAGAAGGAACACACAGACACACAGTTCCGTGACTAATTTAGTTGACTTTGCATTTCACTAAAACTTTATATACGGCATACTGTTCTTGTCAGTATGGACATTAACTAGCTGTTAAATCTATTTGATCATGGTTTTTAAAATATCTTGAATTTAACTTGTTTAAATCTGAAGAAACTATTTCATTAATTGATTAATTTTTCATTAATTTGGTCAACTTAAGTTTATAACTACACAATATTGAGGTGGTTATAATGTTATGGCAGATCCTTGAATGCTCCAGACAAATAATGGTTATGGGGGGACACGTATATGACTGAATCCCCGATCATTTAAATAATGTAGAAATGTGCAAAAATGGCTTCTTTTGGAATCTATTTCATAATAACAGTTTTTGTAATAAAACTAAAATCAGTGGAGAACAGACCTCCACCAAATCCTACACAGGTATCCTCCTATTTCTGTCACCCAAACTCCACCTCTCTACAAAGTAATATTTCTTAAATTAAGTAAAATGTTGAGAAATGATAAAATCAGGCCTTATTAAGAAAAAAAAAGAAGAAAAAAAAAAAAAGGACAAATGAATAAACAAACTCTGGATCCTTCCATCTATTTGTATCTGCACTAGAACTTAACGTTTCCTTGCCTGACCTACGCCCCACACCTCCGTAATGATTTGTTGAAATCCACTCAGCAGTTTTTGTGTGAATGTCGAAACGCGTCATATCTCACTCTGTAAAGAAGGTTAACAAACAATTCCTGGATCTTTCTCTTTATCCTGATCCATGCCAGAATTGAATGAGTTCCTCCCCGGCCCTTGTCCGATCTGTCCAAGCCAATCGGGTAAAAACCTCACATAACTTGGTGGAGGCAACAACATCTAGACTAAACATTGAACTTTTCAAAAATACTTTTATCTGCTTTAACTATAACAATTAGCCAGCCCTCTAACTCGTTAAAATAATGATGATTGTACCTTTTGTTGCTGCATTTCCCATCAACGCCGGCCTCTGACTCATGTGTGTATCTTCATTTGTGGCATTTGAGACAACCCACAATACACACATGTGCATATCGCTGCATTGTGTATGTACTATATGCATATTTATTTAACATGGTGAAATCAATACAGGATATTTTCAGTTACTTGACTAGATAAGATGTTAATTTGTCTTTTCTTTTGTGTGTTTTCACAGGTTCTGATCCGTCTCCAGGCCGGTTGGCAGTCAGGGCTACTGTAAACATCCTTGACTGGAAGCTGGTGTTTGATTTTTGAGCTTTCAGTCGGATGTTTGCAGCAGCCAACTGCTAGTGCCATCACTGCTCTTCATCATCCGTACGCCGTCATGGGATGTGTGAGGTGCACTCATGTGACACGTGTGTGTAAGCGCAGTCGACATCAGTCCTCATTGGGTTCCCCGAATATTTCAATCCAGAAATATTCACGGTCACATTCACACCTACGTGTATTTTTAGAGTCATGGATTCACCTGTCATCAAAGGGATTAGCAAGAAAGCACATAACTGGCAGTGAGCATGCAATATAAAACATCATTTTTGTTAATGGTATTAAGGTTATGGTTATATTAGTTATTATATTAATAGTTATATATTAGACTTTCTTCCAGATGTTCATATCCTTCTTCTTCTTTGGTTATGTTTTACCTTTGTTTGTTTGTTTGCCAGCAAAATAATGGAAAAACTAATGGACTTGCATGAACTTTTAACCAGATGTAGATTTTGGCATATCTTAGATTTAGAGCTGATTTTGGTGACGTTCCGAGCCCAGATAAATGGGGGGGTTGTGTCAGGAAGGGTGTCCCACATAAAACTTACGTTAAGTCCATATGCGGAATGAGAGGATCCGCTGTGGCGATAACTTAAAGGGTAGAGCCGAAAGAAGGAAGATCTCATGACCTTGTGACGTGACATCATAATAATGTTTTCTTAACCATTGCGAGATAGGGCACTTATGGCACTAACTCAAAAAAAAATTTCAGTTTCAGTAATTGGGAAGTACGGACGTTTGCGCTCTCCGATCAATCTTTCCAACGGGTTTGATGGTCCATGAGAAAAATTGGGACATCAAAATTTGCATTTCCCCGTGGGGATTAATAACGTTTTTTTTACCTTTTCTATCGAAAACTAGTGTTTCAGAAATTCTGGGAAAAAAAAAACAACAAAAAAATCTCAAACGGGAAAATAGATCAATGAACTCACAATGTAACCATGGAAACAACAAGGCATTACAGTATTTGTAAATCCCTCTTTTATTTGTAGGTAATAGTCCAGAAAAGTTTGCCAAAGAGAACAGAAGGAATAACATGTAACCTCAAAAACATAAATTATCAGCAAATACAAATTAGATGTGAATATTGCTGCTTCCGCTTGAAATAAGAACATTTGTGGGCTATGACTCATAGGAAGTATAAATATGAAAGTAAAAATGTACCTATAGGCCAGAGAAACTGCAGAAAGAAAAAAAGTATAATTCTTCCAGGGAGAAATGTCGGGCAGGGCTTGTTGTCTCCATTGAGACCATTCATCATCCCAGGAGGATGGGAGGGGCTTCATCCTCCCTGAAGACAAGAAGAGGGATAAAAGTGAGGGAGAGAAAATGAGAATAGATATAACGATGGGAGTAGAAACAAAATAAGTCCTTCCTGAATAGTGTTGGAGCCATTTTCTGCAAGACGAACACACCATCAGTCGTTATAATATAACCACCTGCTTAATATTTCATTTTGCCATCAAACGGTTTTAATGCGCCCAGGTATATTATCCTGAAGACCTCTGAAGATGTGCTTCAGTATCTGAAAGCGATACGATAGCAGCAGATTCTTAAAGTCCCGTGAGTTGTGAGGTTGGGCCTCCATGGATCGGACTCTCATGGACAGCTCATGAAACAGTTGCTCAGATTGAGAACTGGAGATTTTGGGTCCCAAAGTCAATACCTTGATTTGTTGCGTTCCTCAAACCCGTCCCCGGCATTTTCACAGCGTGTCAGGGAGCATCATCCCGCTGAAAGAGGCCACTCCCTAATGGGAATGCTGTTTCCATGAAGATGCTGTCTGCAGCTTTGTTTAGGTGGGTGTTACTTACCGAAGTAGCACCAAAGTGAATGGCAGAACCCAAAGTTTCCCAGCATAACGTCTCTTTACTTGACCACGTGATGGGAGTGAAAATACGGTTCATGTGACCAGGCCACCTACTTCCAATTGCTCCGTTGTCTGGTTCTGATGCTGATATGTCCATTGTAGGCGATTTCAGCAGAGGACAGTAGTCGGCATTGTCAGGCTGACCGGTCTGCAGCTGCACCGCCACATACACAACAAGCTGGGATGCACAGTTTGTTCTGATACCATCCCGACGGGACAATCCATCCATCCATCCATTTTATTCCGCTTATCAAGGCTAAGAAGGGCTTTCCAGACGTCCCCCTCTTCAGCAACGTTCTCCAGCTCATCCTTGGAAATCCCTAGGCTTTCCCGGGCCAGATGAGATACATTGTCCCTCCAGGGAGTTCTGCGTCTCCTCCCAGTTCAATATGCTTGAAAAACCTACAAAGGGAGGCTTACTAGTCAGATGCCCAAACCACCTCAGCTGGTTACCGTACAACACGAGAGAGCATCGGATTCCTCCAGATGTCTGAGCTCCTCGCCATTTCTCTAATAATGGGCCCCTACACCCTTCAAAAGAAGCTCATTTCAGCTGCTTGTTTCCTCAACCTCATTCTTTTGGTCTCTACCCAGAGCATTTGAAGATAGGTGAGGGTTTGGAACGTCGATGGACCGGTAAATTGAGAGTTTACCTTACAGCAATGCAACACTGGCATTACCGCTGATGCTGCACCTAACCGCATGCTTTTTCCCCCAACACTGTTGAACAGGACACCGAACCAGTGGTAACCTTTTCAGCAATCTTTGAAACAGCAGCTCCTCTGTGGGATCAGACAACATGGGCTGGCCTTCACACCCCACATGCATCAATAAACAACCCCCATGACACTGTTGCTAACTCATCAGTTGTCCTTCCTTCGACGGCTTTGTGTAAATAACCGCTGCAGACTAGGGAAACCAAAGAAGACCTGCCGTTCTAGTTCTAATAATCAAACTTAAACCCTTGTCAAAGTCACTCAGATTCTGACACCTGCCTTTTACCCGTTTCTAAAACATCAACTACAAGACGATGAGGTAATCAGTTTTCCCCTTGTTTCACCTGTCAGTGGTTATAATGTAATGGCTGATTTCTGTATAGGTATACGTCTTCTCATCGGATCTTGCAAACTCTTTACCAAATACGTAGAGGGTCCTCTATAAATGAATGTTCTAAAAAAAACTGTGTGGGGGGGGGGCGAGGTGGTCTGCTGCCGTATCTCACGTCTTTGAGTGGAAACATGAATCGTGTCACGGAGAGCTCGCGGTACTTTTCCACTTCTTTTCCTCCCTTTTGAACATTTTCACTTCACTATCAACTGAGACAGTTTTTTGCAGACAATATGCTTAAGTATTTATTTACAGATGAACAAAATATGAGACTTAGTTACGTGTAAATACTGTAGCAGCAACACATCTACCTTCTTCTTGATTTCATAGCCTCTCCCCAGTTCCCCTGGTTTTCCAGCACCGAGTGAGGAATGCTGAGTCCGGTTAGACGGATTCTACTGAAGCGAAAGCATGTGAGCGCTCACTCCTGCTATGATGAATATGAGGATGGGAGAGTCTGTGATGTGAGAATGCTTCCTTCCTTTCTTCCTTCCTTGTCTGTGCACATGTGGCAGCACTCTTTGTCTCTTGCTCCATTGGAATGGATTAGAGGCAGAACTTCCTGGTGGATGTTCAGAAATGGTGCCAAAGGTCCTTAACCGTTTTTTTCTGTGCAGACTCGTTCAATGTTGACAGCATTCCTGTTAGATATTTGAATATACAGTACAATATTTTTATCTCGATACTTGAATTTGAAGGTTATTCGTTCCTTTTGTTTTGCCTTTTTTGTGTGCACTATTTGTATACAGCACAGGTACACTTTCTTCTCCACTAAACCCCAACTGGTTGAATCTTATCCAACCTTCTCACTTCTTCTCTGATATTTTTATTCAATTTTAGGTTTAGAGTTGTGGATTCCTCATTGCCGCATCCGCCACACATTCTGTGTGTTAACGCAATAACTCAAAAACAATTTAGTGGATCATTTTAAAACTGTATTCCTGGCATAAACCTTTGTTTGAGAAAGAAATGGATTGATTTTGTGAAAGGTCAGATCCATATTTCAGCCACTAGGGGAGCCACTTTATCTCTAAAGGTTTTCGGGCCATATTTTTTCAACCGTTGATCCGGTTTAGTCAAAATTTGAAGAATATAAATCGATTCTAGCAGATCAATATTGTATATATTATATTTTAATCACCAGTGGAAGCTTTTTTTTAATGAAAAACACTGTTTTTGTTGATCAAATGTCTTCTTAAGTACAAACCAGGACCAATTTTTCTTTACTCGTTCCATTTGAAAGATGTTTTCTCACTTGTGTTCCAGAATGTTGACATTCACTATGTGAAGTTGCCCTTTGACCTCTGAGGACCAGGAAGTGTAAACATCCTACACTCTCGGCGTCCCCACCTGGTGGCCGGGAGTGAGATTGTTTGCCCTACCTGACTCAGGAACTCAACTGAACAGCTAATGTGTTTTATTTTTCTTCTTTCGTCAGTACAAAACACAGACGTCACACAAAAAATATGTACAAATGCCTCTTCTTTTAGAATTAACAAGCTCCAAAGTCCATGCAGGAATGTGCCAATGAATATCGAACATTAAAAATTTGTAACACCTAAAGTCTGAAGTTTTCGAGCTTTAGAGAAACCAGCCTGGCCACACACAGACTTTGAGGACATTAAACAGATCCGCAGTTGCTTTTAGTATCACATTTTTTCCATTTGGGAAAATGTCCATTCTCAGAACCATTAACATTGACATCAGCAGAGTTAAATATAACCTGTAAGGATGTAAGCGTACTGCAGCTTGTGTAAATAAAGAGCTATTGAAGTTCCAGCTGAAGGATTTTTTTTTTTGCAATTCCTCTGACATCCCCCGGGAATGCTCGCCATTTGGGACAGGAAATGGACAACTGCACATCTCTTATTGGCTGAGTTGCCTCCTGCACGACCTCGGTCATGTCTGTCCCAGTGGGGCAGGGACAAACGGAATGAATTCAATCCAGGGAACGCACAGGATGGAGGAAGCCGCGACCTAAAAGGATAAAAGAAACGACTGCTCAGTGTTTTCTTATTTCTCCAGGTCCATTGTGCGTCCAAACCTGTTGGTGGACGTAACAGAGAATTTCTTTTGAGTACTGAAAAGTAACAATAAAAGGAAAACGTTGATATGTGTCAAGAGTGTTAAAGCGGCGATGGGCGGAAGCTCATGCAGAGGAAGTAGGAGCAGTGGGTGTTGTCTGTGTTCTTGCATGTCTATAAATATACAGCGTCTAATCTATACAGAGGAAGGAAGATGGCTGTTCAAAGGCAGGGACTCCGTAGATCTCGCCGTTGCTCTACTAGCCATAGATTGTTCAAAAAGAAAAAGTTGGAACACTTGAAAACACAAATTATATGTTATTTCATAGTGACCCAAGCCTCTTTGATATTCAAATAAAAACACTATATTGTACATCAATGTTATTGATGTCTTTCTTAAAAACAAGGAAACAAAAAAAAAGATTGGGAAAGTTTGGGAATGCTCAAAAATGCCTGACTGAACCGCTACACAGGTAAAGAGGTTTATTACCATCAGGTGATAGTTGGAGGATGGAATTTAAAAGGAGGTGGGCATTCACAAGCAAAGATGGGTTAAAGGTTCACCACCTTGTGGAAATAGTCCCAACACTTTTAAGTACAACGTTTCCTCATCCCAAAGAATCTGAGGAATTCCCCATCGATAGTCCCTGATATCAATAGAAGCAAAGTTTCTGGAAGAATTTCTTCCTGTAATAGGAAACGACGAAAGCTAACACTGAATGCTTCGAAACCTCAGGCAGCACCAGCTTTAACAACATACTCAATGAAGCGTGTTACTGGATGGGCTCTGGAACATTTTGGAAAGCCATCAGTCTCCACAATTTGTTGCTGCATCTGTAAGTACAAGTCGAGACTCTGCCATTAGGAGCATGTGTGCCAGCTTTTCTGTCTCATCTCAGCTCATCTGAGACGGACTGGCTCTCAGAGGAAAAGTGTCCTTTGGTTCTTATCAAACGGTTTATGAAATTCACAGATGTGAAGAGGAAATGGACCGTCTACATTGTTTACAGCACTGAGGTCAAAGGTCAGCACATATGATGGTATGTAGGGTAATTAACGCTAATGGCATCACGGGTAACGTCTGTGAAGGCTCCTTCCACGCTGAAGGTTTGGAAGGACATATCCTGACAGGGGGATGCAGTAAAGACGCTTCAGAGTGGAGTCCAGGAACTAGACTGGCCCAGCAGTATTATGAAACACACCTATGAGTCTCATTACAAATTAGGGTAGATTTATGAAAAAATATTCTACAAGTTTGGACATTAAATTGGATTTCTTTTGTCCCACAGACAGATTTTTCTTCTTTTTAAAAAAAAAAAAAAGGAGGTTCTTAAATTTCAAAGACGTAGTTTCTGCTCATGACCACCAGAGGTCATGCTAGCCATGCTGTTGAGAATGCCCTACTATGAGTCCAGACTTCTGAAAGATCCTCTCCTCCACCTGCAGATGAGCATCTTCACTCTGGTTTTTTTTTTCTATGAGACCTTCTGTCCATTTATGAATTCAGGATAAGATAACCTTTATAAATACATAAAAGGAGGCTCAGAAAAAATAGCAACAGTACACAAAGTGTCCCTATAGCAACTGGCCGAAGTCTGTGGCTGAATGTATTCCTCAACTTCACCAGCACAGGTTCCTTTTTACCACTAGGTGGTGCAACAGTGTCACTTTACCACCAACCACAGTCCTCCATCACGGCTGCAGGTTCTATTATCAGCCTATAAGAAGTCATGATGCTGCATTCAAGGTTAAAACGCATCAAATTAAGATGACTTAACCAGTCAACGTGCATTATGGTATCTGTTAGAAATATGTGTAGATCTAGATATACAAGTGAATAAACAAGTAACCAGTAACTCAGGCTGGCTGTCATTGTTGTGTTTAAGGAGATACAGCACGCAGTTCCTCTTCTCTGCACACTAGAAAGCAGAAGTGGATTCTCATGACAATTCCAGTTTCTGCCTCAACAGGGAATGCAGGGAAAGTCCCCGAAACCAAAACTCACAGTTTCAACCACCTTCATCAACACCATCGAGACTGAAGAGGGGCCGCCACATTGTCACATGCTCAATCCTGGATCAGGATGTCTTTGAGAAATTTCACAATGACCGGCGGAAAATCCAGCCTCAACACTTCTGGTGTGGTTATGAACCGACTGACCAAAATGAAGAACAGTGGAAAAAACTGAGCTAAATCTTAAATGCAGATATATGCAGGTATATGTCCTATACATATACCACTCAGCCATAACATTAAATCCACCAGCATAATATTGTGCTGGTTCCTGCTTTTGCCACCTAAACAGCTATGTGATGAACTGTGCGTTTTGATACCTATGATCCTCATGCCAATAAACCAGTTGTCTTTCCTTACCGCAAGGTAATTAAGCAGAATTCTACGTTTACCTTTAAGATTTTGTTGTTTTGTTTTTGTTTTGTGTTTTGATCTGCTATAACCAGCAGACATCAGGCTCAGAAGCCAAAAGGAAAAGGATCGGCTCTTGTCAAAAAGCTGAAAACAAGAAGAACCACCGCATTCTGTCTGCGATACAGACAACCCTGGATTGAAAATAAGTTCTCTGCAGAGTTTCAACTCTCATTGTCTCCCCTCTAGAAAAGAGAAATATGTCTTTAAAAGGCACTGTGGCGTGCTGCAGAGCAAGCTGAGGGAGGAAATGGGAGATGAGAGGACAGGACGCACGTGGAGATACCATCTGCTGTCAGGGTACAATAATGGAAACGAGTGCCAATGTGAAGACATATTTGAAATAATTAACTGTCTGTCCGTAAATTATGATCTAGACTCAAAACACTGCAATCATCAGATCATTAGCAGGATCTTAAATGAGAGAAATGGATTTCATCTCAAAAACCTAAAGTGTAGTGATGGCCCGGAAGGTCCCGTGACTTAGATCTGTGACTAACGTTTTATTTTAAGTCACACAAGGTAACATGTACGGTATTAAATGTTCATTGTAGAGGAACATGAGTGTGACTCTGTCTGGATGCAGAGCGATAAACCCCCCTATCATCAGCATAAAACTGAACGTTTTTATTGACAATTCCACCGGAGAATGAAGTAAAGATTAATGTTTATTCCGACAGATATGTAGTCTGTCGGAAAGTCTTTGGTACCGAGACTCTTCAGGGAGATTGTGATTGAAGGGTCTCTGCTCTGAGCAGCAGCAGGTAAATCCCCCTTGTAGTCTGGATGTTTGTGGTGGTGGCTGATGACTCTGCGGAGACTGAATGAATGATGAAGTCCATGGATCTGTGAGGACTGTCTGGAGATGGCGATGCTAGAAAGATGATAGACTAACGAAGGTGTCTCAACCTGATATTGGACAGATGTGGTTGACTGGTGAGGACAGTCGATATAAATAAATGCCCCAGACCGCGAATGTGGTACTTGAGGCCGAAGTGAAGCGACATTTTTGGGGGCTGAAAAAGCTAGCCCTTGAAAATGGGTCCTAGAGTGTAATCTTTTGAAAGGGGCTGCTGTTTCCATTTGTGTAAACTGGCAAAATTGAACTCTTTGAAAACAGGTATGTCACGGCCAGACTTGTCTAATAGTCATGCTGTCTGTCCAACAACAAAAACAAAACTGGAACAACAAGGGGTGCGTGAAAGCTGTGATTGACAGGTCAGTTTTAGAAATGACTGTGGCCCGAGTGTGCAGGGGATAGTGTTCCAAAATGAACTTTCAATCGGGCTTCATTTGATATATATATATGATAAAAAATGAATGGTCTCAGTATTGATCCCAGTGGAACACCGTTGAAATACCATGAAAGCAAGAAGTCAGACCTTCTGTCTGCTGACAGGTGATTTACAAACCATCAACTTGAGCTAAACCAGGATTGACACAAATGTATTAGATCTTGTTTCGGGTGAATAGAGATGTAGAATATCCCACTTAGTCCTACGTAGATCATGAATATCATGGTTCCACTTAGACCTACGTGAAGCTGCTCTTCTGGACTCCATCTCTCCTGACTGATGTTCTCTACAAGGCTTATCAACGGCAGCAAAAACAAGTGGAGGGATCGATGCTGACAGGAATAGAAGACGAGTTTTGCAGGAGATGAGATGAGATGAGATGCACCAGAGCTGAACTGATGTTCTTACAAGACCCTCAAATCTTTCTGCTAAAGCCCTCTCCTGAAGGCAGCAGGCTTTCCAACCGTTTCCCTCTCATTATCTTCCAACTTCTTTGTGGATGGAACACTCAACGGAGCAGGTTAGTGATTCCTTTAATGTGAAGCTCCTTCTGCCGATCCAGCTCCCCTCGGAGTACTTTAATCCTATTATGCATCTGGCAGATCTGCAGCAACAGATGTGTCTCTTGTACTGAAATATATGAGTGTATTTCTTCCTCATCTTGGCACCAGAAAGCCCAGGAGGCATCCCATAAGAGGAGCGCAAGGGGCTGCAGCACTGACAGCCTTTAATATCAAAGATTAACTACACCTCAGAAGACGATGTGGGGTTTTAGTAAATGTAGCTACAGTGTTGTTACATTTTTATGTAATTTTTTCTGTCCCTGTATTTCTCAGAATGTAATTTAAGCTGGACAATCTGACAAAATCCTCTAACAATTCTCCTGTTGCAACACTTTGTGTCGCCGTGAGGAGATCCTCATTTGTTCCATAGTCGCATTCAGGACGTAGATTGAGCGATTGATCTGATTGTCTCTCCCCTGGGTATGTTTGTGTAAATTCTCATTCGTCCAGGTCTTGGTAATCCTTGAAATGTTGAATCCAAAGCAGCTGGACTTCTGTTTAGACTTGAAGTCCAATTTCATTTCGGATTTCATCAAATTAGGCCACCTCTAATTTTCTGTACCTGATTATGCTATACAGGGTTCCTGGAGCCCAGCCCAGCTGACATTGGGTCAGAGGCGGTACAAACCTTGACTTAAGCTTTTTCACCACAGGCTGACACGTCGAGACAAACAACCTCTCCTGCTCACACTTACGGACAAGGTAACCCTCGCCCTCCAACAGTTTCTCAGGTGGATTTGAACCTGGAACCTTCTTTCTGTTAGGCATGATTGCTTATCCAGCCCCACCACACTAGGCCTACACTGTCATCTCTGAGAGCTAGGGTATATCCCTGAAAGGCCCCCAATACCCTGTGTTGTACAAGTAATCCCACTGATTGAACTCCTTGAAATAAATGTGAAGTTTTGTACGAAAAAACATTGATTTTCAGACATAACTTCATAACCTAACTCTCACTAGCGAGTAAAATATGATCCATTAGAGTAAAATATGATCCACTGGAGTAAAATATGACATGTACAAGATAGCATTTGGACTAAATCGAGTCAGCGGCTGAGAAATTATGATCAGAAAACTTTTGGAGATAAATCTCCCCCTACTATGTACAACTTACCTTTACCAGAATCAGTCCAGTTCTTCCTATAACTAAGGTCTTTGTAGCTATAAAAAAAAAAAGGATATCCATGTGATGGCTTTTGAGTTATCGCGTTATCACGAAAGATCTGCAAATGTGAACGCGGCGGTGAAGGCGATTCCATAACATTACCGACTTTTCGGGGTTATAGCAACGCTCCCATTTCCATCTTCTTCTCTGTCTCCTTCTTGGTTTTTACAGCCATTGGCCATCCTTTAAAGATGAAGCATTACTGCCTCACGTAGATTTGTTGGTCCATTGGAGCTGCTGATGGGTATGAAGTTTTGGAGATGTCCTCCTTTTGCTTTCACCATGTGGTCAACCATTAACAGGCACATATAATGGATTCTTGTGTTCAGGTTATACATTTATTCCATAACCTCATACCTGCTAGGCAGTGACATGGTCATGGACATGGACATGGAATTTTTTCATCAGCTCGGAGAAAGAGCGCATTTGCTCTGCACCTTCGTGTCTATAATTCATGCAGTGCCAGACAACACCATAGGTTCAACCCATCTAAAAAATGTTTTAAAAAAGACAATAGAAGTGAGAAAAAAATGTTAAATGTGATATTTCCTGTTAAAAATTAAGTTTATCATCACTCCTCTTACATATTTTGTTTTCAAAATGTTTCCAACTATTATATGAAAAAAAAGATGAAAAAAAAAATTGACAAACTTATAGGTTCAGTTTCAAAATTTTATAATTAATCGATTTTCCTGGGGCGGCTTAAATATAGAATCTTCCATTTTTTGAAAAACATAAAAAAATAAGAAGTGACAGAAACAGTCTCTGCGTAGCAGAAGCGCAACAGCAGAACCAGCATAAACTCGTCGGCTCAGCACGCCCCCTTCAGTGAGGCAGAGGTACTGCTGCCTCATTTGTGTCGTTCTTCACTGTCTGTTAACACGTTTTTATTTACTGATTCATGTCTGACGAACAGAAAAAAGGCAACGTATAATTGGGCCATTTTTAGTTCTAATATCAGTCGATAGGTTTGATTCATACCAGCCAGAGGTTGTCGTAAACATTATCTTAACCTTACCTACATTTATTTTGTGACACAAGAAGTATTTATTCCAGATTTATATATTTGTTTTATTTCATATTTTTTTTTATTAAATATATTAATTTGGCCGGGGCGACCCTGAGTATAAGAAAAATTTAATCTCAGTCCTAAAAGATAGATATCCTTAAAATGAATATATCTTAGTCTTCTGGTTGAGCTAACCTTTAGATTCTATGCCCTTAAACATGATAATTGTATCAATACCAAATGAGTCTGTGTTTAAAAGTATTTGTCTTAAAATCTACCAAAACTGCATCATTAACCGGTTCAAGCTGGACTGGACCCATCCAGACCTGATTAGTACCAGCCCTGTTCAACCACACCATCACTTCAGTAGACGGCTCGTATGTTCCACCAGCAGCACAGTATTCCAAAATCAAAAGAAATTCCATAAGACATTAGGAAGAATGTGATTGAAACTCTAGAAAAAGCCAATGGTGACCCAGAAGAACATTGAGGCTCATCTGAATTTTGCCACAACACACCTTGATGGCCCTCAGAGATTCAAGCATGGAGATGACTGTGGAATGTTGTGGAGATGCTTTGCTGCCTCAGGACCAGAATGACTCGCTCTGCCATAACAATCTCAAGGAGAATGTCACTTCATCCACCTGAATGGATCAAAAGTGATAAAGTTCTGGGGTGGTCTAGTCAGAGTGTGGACCTGAACCCCATGGCGATACTGTGGAGGGACCTGAAAAGATCAGTTCATGCCCACAAACCCTCCAACTTGGAGTGGACAAATATGTCAGCGACTGATCAGAAGGTTGTTGTTGCTAAAGGTGAAACTAGATCCATAAAGTCCAGCGGGGAAAACCTTTTCATGTTGGCCACTTTTTGTTTTGGATAACATTTTCTACTTGTGAAATAAATTGTCATCTAAACTCCAGAGGAGCAGCAGATGCTCCTGAGACTAGAACCACTAGGGTTGCAAAATACCCTACCGTCTCTAATTATCTGCTGCTTATTACGAAACCATCTGCTTATACTGGAGGACGTCATTTAGCATCTTTGTACTTTCAAATAATCCTCCATTTCTAAATAAAAGTGTGGTCATCCACTGCTTATATGGTTTCAGAACCAAAGCAGCTCCAACTGGTTTATGTTTCCTCATCATCTTCACACTTTCATCGTCTCTAATGTAACATCTAACCACCTCTATATCCGCTTTGAGCCTGGCTCTTTTGTTTTGGGGCAGCACATTAGTTCCAGTCAGATTAATGCCGCTGACGTCAGTGATGTTTCAGGAGTCAGGGGGGTAATCTACGTTGTATTATCTATTTTACAGTGAATCCCTTCGCACGTCTTATCTTCCGCAGTGAGCTAATTATACGCTTCTATCCGTGCTTCTCCAACCAATGAGATTATTCCTGTGCAACTTAATAATAATACCATGTGCAGCCATGCATGCAGCGCTCACGCCGCTTAAACACAACCACATGACAGAATCTTCATCAAAATTCACATTTTTATTGGAGTCAATTGTCGTTTTTTGGGCCAATTGTTCAGTTATTGAGGCCCATCCAGGCTGAAATAACAGTTTCCTGCACATGAAGTATAGAACAATCACATTTTTATCAATAGGCCAGATACAAACAGTTTCAAGTATTCTATAATATCATCGTAAACTCTCCGCTACCTGTGTTTATTCCCGCTCTTATTTTACATGGATGCTCATACTATATTGGATTACAGTGCAAACAATAATATCAAAGTGCTGTACAAAAAAAAAACAGGATGTAGAGGAAATAAGGGTTTGGGAAAGACAGCCTAAAGAGAAACATAAAAAATACAAAAAAAGGCACTTAAGAATATCAGATACACACATTCACAGTAAATATATATATATATTTATGTGCTTATATATATATAAAGACACAATATATATATATCTATATCTATATATATACACACTACAGTATTCTAAAAAAAAAAGAAAAATCTCGAGCCCCTTTTATAATACAATTCACCTGAAAAGTTATTCTTACAATTATATCAGATAGACTTGGCTGGGGGGGGGGGGGGTCGTACGCTGATCGTGTCCTAAAGGATCCTCACATGGCTTTTAATTTCATCAGAGAGGAGGCTATCTTCATCCACTGCTCTGGGCTTCGGTTCCAGTACCATTCTAGGAGCTTTCAGCAGTGGACTGGATTCCTCATTGGCACTCTGATGGTCTGTGTAAGGTGAGATGTACTATGTTCTGACCGCTTATCCACCAGAGCCAGCTTTAACTTCTTCAGAAATTTGTGCTATAGTAGCTCTCAAACATGATAAGACCATATGAGTTATTCTTTTCTCCCCACGTGCATCAACCTACCTAAATGGTAGAACAATTACCCTTTTGGTTCTGGAGACGCCCTGACCCAGATGTCTAACCGTCACAATTCGGCCCCCTGTCAATGCTTCCACTTGCTCATTTTTCCTGCTCCTAGAAGATGAACTTGCTGCCTGATATATCTTATTACATAGAGATAATCAATGTTATTTCGACGTCAACTACCAATGGTTATAATATTATGGCTGATCAGTGTATACTGCCACATTCGGAGGGATGAAATCACCACCTGCTACGTGTAAACTGGCTGAAAACACATTATTACTGACACGTTATTGCAAAGTTAGTAAATGTGAGAACAAGGGATCACGTTCCCCAACCTTTGAAGATAATACATTTAGATCTGTGTCTGAGTCAGCGATTTGGAGAATCCTACAGCACTTTCAAGAGGAAGACACAGATTGTCAAAAAAGTGCAACACATCACCTGTTTGTTCACATTACTGCAGTCACAGCCCACTTCCTTATTTAGGTACAGAGAGCTTTTCGGCGACGCAACACACTCCGAAGCAGCCGTGTTGCTTAAAAAAGTCTAGTTCTGGGCGGTTGTGCATCATCTATTCATCATCTGACGTCACCACAGAGAGGGTGCGACGCCTTGAACTCTATCTGTTGCTTAGCCTGTTAGCTTCTCGGTAAATACGACTACTGCTCACTTTGACGGAACATGGACAAAGTCAACCAGACCAAACAATCATCTAAACCACAGATGTCATGTCTGGAAACCATGTTGATAAAGGTAATGAAGGCTTGTAAAAGACACAAATTCAAGCTGTTGTATTTCCACGACAACTATGGGGTCACCCGTCGGCCTGTTAATCCAAAACGAGGCATAGCAAATAATGGAATGTCAATTTGACCGCTAGGATTTAAGTGTTTAAGTGTAACTATTTATTAGCTGTTTGCAAAAACCACATGAGGAACAGTTTTACTAGCTCAGTGGAAGGGTTGTAATGTTTTTTTTCCACATTCAAGCCTGAAGGCTACTTTACTGAGTGGAAAAATCAGATGTTGTATATGTTTTCATATAAATGTTTATTTTAGCAGTAGAGTCATAAAGTGTTTTTCCCTAAAGACCTAAAACTACGTGAGGGCTCCGCGCTTCAACTCCAAGATGTTCTAGACTGCTGACCCCTAAATCATAGGAAAAGTCGAGTCCATTAGAAACCATCTATACAAAGAAGTTCTGGGATGCTGTTCTGTGGATCAGTGAAAGCACACTGGAACTTTTGGGCTCAATGGTTCTGCGGTAAGTCTGGAAGAATGAAGCAGGTGCTGAAAGGCACCTTCTACCTACAATGAAGCATGGGGGAGGCTCAGTGATGTTTTGGGGCTGCATTGCTTCTTCAAGAGGGTATGATGGATTCCATCAAGTACCAGGAAACCCTAGAGGAAAACATCTCGCCATCTGTGAGGAGACTCAAGCGTGGGCATCACTGGACAGTCCAAAAGGGCAACGATCCCAAGCAGACCACCAAGACTTGGTTTCAGAGGAAAATTCTAGCGAGGCTGTCAGAGCCACCTGACTTTAATCCCACAGAAATCTCTGCTTGAAGAACGTAAACCCGGGAATCTTACAGGAGTAGAAGACTTTTTCCCAAGAGGAATGGGCTAAGATTCTTTACAAACGCTGACAGAATCTGTCAGATAAACACCACCACAAACAACATGTTGAGGATTTTTAGAACAGAATATAGTTATAAGTATTGCTGTAGAAAAGTTAGCCCTCCCCTACCTTCTCCCATCCTTCCTCGTCAATATTCGTTAAAAAATGTTCCTCTCGCTGCCTTCTTCCTGCTAATTTTCTCCTTAGAACCTCTACAGAAGGTGAGTTCAGTCCAAGTTGTTGACCTCCAGCTAATGCATTGGATGATCTGGGCCTATCGCCAAGTTTGGTTCTAAAAGGTTCTTCAGCATCAGTTACTACATTTCTCTGACGCTGCTCCAAACCAAATCGGCAAATAAGGCAAATTCTAAGTTGTACCATAATCATAGCCCTGCAGAGGAAAAACCTTTCTTATACGTTAAATAGTCTTTACTGCGTTTGATCAAATGTAGTTACTTTGACCCGTCCAATACCACCATCTCCTCAGAACAGTGAAGATCAGCAACGAAATAACGTCGTAGCTCTAAAGCTGCGTTCACATCGAACACGACGCAAACGAAACTTCAAACGATCATTTGAGTATGCTGAATTTACTAGTGGGAATAAAACATGCAACCAAATTAGACTAAACTAAAACATGTGGTTGTTCCGGGAATGAGCTCATCAGTTCTTGTCACTGCACTGATTCTAACAACATTTATTTCTGGCTTTTCCTTCTGTCATCAACCGTGACTGAAGATATTGTGCTTTGTAGATGTTGTGGAAGCCACTGATACTGCAGAAAACTAAACGCCACCATGTACGGTTGTACAACATTATCCGAAGGTGCTTGCTGAAAGCTCTGGGTGTCCAAGTACAGCTACGGTAAACTTGTCCTCCACTTCTGCATCGACGCGCCACTGACGTCTGATTGTGTGGCTTTTTGAATATCCTTAATGCTTCTTAAAGGTGCAGTGTGTAAAATTTACAATCATCAATTCTTTGTCTTCCTCTAACTTGTTGGTTTGTCTGTTGAAGGGTTACTGTGCAAACATGGAAGCACAACATGGCGGCCTCCATCGACCTTTTCCCTTTCTAGAGCTTTTTCTATATGCTAATATAGAAAATGATTTTGATTCTCAGCTGATTATGAAAACAAAGTTCTGAATATAATATTACATTTATTCAAAAAGATGCTCCTAAACTGTACAAACTGCACCTTTAAGGGTTTACAGAGTCGCACAAATCCTCAAATGGCAGGAATGAGGCGAATGGTGTGACGCAGATGATGCAAGTAAAGCAAATCTTTGGAAACGGATTGAATGTACCCACGTCACGTGGAATATGATAAGCCTTAAAATCAGCCCCTACTGTGACTGCTGTCTGTCCACAACTACCGCTGCATCTCCCTACCGGGTCCTAGGTCCCACCAGCCAAGATGAAATGTTTCAATTCAAACGAATGATGTCATGTCGCCCAACAGGTAATCATGTCTTTGGGGCTTTGCATTGACTTTGTTTGTGTGAAAAATAATAAGCCCAGCATCCATAATGACTAACGTTTGTCTGCAGTCCCAGGTCCTTACACCCAAATTGAAATATTCACACACCTAGCGTAGGTTTTCATCTACTGGTGGTTCTGCTTTGACTTTTTTGCGACGGTGGCTAAGTTGGTAGAGCGGTCGTCTATTTATGACTTATCAGAAGGTTGGTGGTTCGATCCCCAGCCCTGCAGTCCACAGGTCGAAGTGTCCTTGATCCACTATGACCAAATCTTGTCTGCAACACAAGTTGTAATGTCCTACTGAGTCTATCGTCCTACCGGACAAGTCCAAAGGTTTCAAGCCGCGGTAATGATGTCAAGCCTCCTAGCGCAGTTTTGCATCTACGTGTGGCTTTGCATTGACTGTGGATGTAACCACACCATGCAAAAAAAAAATAATTGCTTTGCATTCTGTGTGAATGCAGCATCAGTGGTAAGCCCTTAACCTGAACTGATTCTAATGAAACACATGTCAGATTCTACTGTCCTGACTCTACATGTCCATATCCGACGGGCTCATCCAGAAGTTTCAGAACGCTGCTAAGAATTAATGTCTGACATATTGAATCAGAAACTTTTTTTTTTTTACAGTTGTTATTTTAAAATCAGACATTTTGTTTTCTGCCTTCAAAACTTGAAAACAATCCAACCGTATTTCTTACAAAGGTACAATCTCGTTGTACTGGTTCCTCTCTCATCTGGCTCCCGCCATCATCAACCATAGGTTCCAGCCATACTGGAGCCGAGTCCTGAGCAGCCTCCCGCCAGCTCCTGGCACATCATGGCATCATGGGAAGACACAATTATTCCGCTACCTGCAGATGTAGATATGGCGCCTTCATCCATCCTCCTCTGATGTTCTGGTGTCGGAGCGGGTGCTCTGATCCCACTACTTCCAGCACCTACGCTACCCCCGACACCACCAGCTCGCCTCTTAGGCGGCGGACCCCAGACGAAGGCATGGGCAGGCCTGTAGTGCTGGCGGGCGTAGCGGAGCAGGCGTCTGCGGGTGGCTGGCAGGCGAATGGTGTAGACGAAGTACTCCAGGATGCTGTGCTGCATGTTGGGAAGGGTGTTGTGGCACAGCGACTCCTCTAGGAACAGACGAACCAGCGGGGCCTTGAAGGCCTCGTAGCCGAGCTCACCCAGAGACTTAAGGATGCGAGTGATTCGCAGGTAGTTGTGCTGGGACCTTTAAGGAACAGGAAGAAGATCTGTTGAGTCATCATGCATCCAGTATTCCAGTATACTTGGCAGAAAGTACCGCTAGATGTTAACAGTAGATGTTAGCATTAAACTTTGATAAATTTGCCTGTATGTGCAAGCAGGCTAGCATTAGTTAGGGTTCTAAGAGAGCGGGTTATCCTCTAGTATCATGTTCTTTGTTTCCGTGCTGCTAACACTAACTAGAAGCCGGCTTAATTTACACATGTACCCGGCCCAAAATCTGAAACTAACAGTGGACGATAGCATTTTAACTATGAGGAATTAACCTGAACGAGCAGCTAAAAGTTAGATACTGTTGTTTGTGATAACAGACTATGGTTAATTAGGGCTTTTGGAGACATAGAGATACATTATATAATATAGAACTGTCCTTGTAAGTGCAACCTCTCCTCTTAAAAAGCGTTTTTTCTTTTGTAAAAGTTTATAAATGTTCCTGGTTGATAACGATGTCATTGTCTACCAAATCCTTCATGTCAATATCCAGTTTGCAAACGATGCTGCTAACACTATGTAGTTAATTTGCAAATATACCTAACAAAAACCACTAACTGTAGACCCGAGCATTGAACTCTGGTATATTAGCAGATTCAACTTAGATACTGTGTTTTCAATAAAAGGCTAGGTCTAATTAGGGCTTTCATAGAGATTGGTGTTCTCTATTATGTCCTTTATGTAAATACGCTATTTGCTAACGAATGCTTTTAATACTAGCTAGATGACCTAGCTTTATTTGTGTACCCACAAACTACAGGTTAGGTTATAGCATTTTAACTTCAGTAAATTAGCATTGTTTTGGTTTGATATGCGGAAACTCTAGGATATCCTATACCCGAACTTCTATGTCTTTGTTGATGATGAGTCTAAAAATAGATAAACTAAACTAAACACAAACCCCAAATAGAAATCCGGTGCTCAGACTAACGCTGCCTGAATCAGCTTGTGTTCTTTGCTAACACAGAGCAGTGGTTAATAGCGATATTTCGCTTTTGATGGTTTGAGAGGAGCCTAGAAACCATTGTGTGCCATATGAAAAAGGATTTACGACATATATGATGGGTTCTTAAGAGCAAGAGAACACAATAAAACTTTTCAGAGCTGCTGCTTTATGGTCCAATGTTGTGTTTCCCGTGCGGGTGGGGTAATGGCAACAATAAGCATCAAATGTGGACGATAAGAGGAGGTTTGCGACTGGAGAATGGATTCGTAATAGCAGTGGAAAGGTCACACTGGTAGAGAACATTAAAGTACACATCATATCGGAAGCGGAACATTCAGGTTGGCAAGAAAATGCAAAGATTTCTCTCAGGCCATGAAGCCATCTAAATAGGATATGAAACAAAAATAAACCCCCCTCAAAATTAGCCTTTCACCATCTGTTTGTTGACTTTAAGTATGTTGTTTCACATTTGGCTGCTGGGAGAGAACAATTAAGTTCCAGTGGATTTAGGAGCATTGCCCTGCTTAAGGACAGAACAGCAGAAATTGGCGACTGAGCCAATTGTTCGAACAATCCTGGCGGCAGTTTTATACCTCTAAGCTTCTGCAGACGTGTGCATCTTTGTGCATGCGCGTGATTGTGTGTGTGTGTATGTGTGTGTGTGTGTATGCATGTGTGTGCGCTTACTCATTGAGGTGCTGGAAACGCTCCTGCCAGTTTGGAGCCCGAGCCACATTCCCGCTTTTGTCCAGCAGTTTGAGGCCATAGAAGTCCAGCATCAGGGAATAGGCCACCAGGAATCTCCGCTTAGCGTCCCGGGTGCTTTGGAATTCCTGAAAGGATAAAACACGATTGATGCAGCTCAGCAACTTCAGCAAATGCATCCGTAGAATTACAGCGAGTAATCCTCAAATAAAATGTGATTTTATGTCAGAAAAATTGTGATTCTTTTTTTGAAGAAAAAACTCCCCCTAATGGATGAAATATGAACTGTTAGAGGAAAGTACAATACATACAAGATAGATTTCCTCAAGTCGATTCATATGCCCCAACTTTGGACAAATTTACTTTTAAGAAAATATGGGCTGAAAACTATCCTTTTGAATATAAAGCTCTTCCTTGTATCGGACATATACAACCAACCTTTCCAAAAATCAATCCAGGTCTTCCTCGCAGAGAGGTCTATGTGGGTATACAATTTCAAAGGGACCCCTCAAAGAGTGTTTAAGTTATCGCGTTAACACGAAGCATCTGCGGACTCAGTGGACAAAATGACGATTTCATTCTATTCCCGACTCTTCGTGGAGACGTGACACCTACAAGGGATTTGAGCTAGTGTTCGGTTATTTTGGTTTCAGACTACATTCAATGTTTGGCGTCTGAGATGGTCTTTCAGGAAAGAAAAAGACCTAGTGAAAAGGGATTTGAAATGGGGTTTTTTTGCAGTAAATTTGTAGTAAAGTTTACGTATGATTGTATAAGAACATGCAAAGAAAACTATCAGTATGAAAGATCTAAGTCAGCGGCACAGAGGCAGAAGCATATGTCTGCTGTGTGGGGGAAATGGTCCATAGAAGAGAGATGATGTAGCGCATTAATACTCATCATGCATTTTGTTGATGAGGTCAGCAGCAGCAGATGGTAGGAAAGCAGTTTTGTTGTGTGATGTTTGTTAGTGTCACATGGCTATTAATATTAAATATTTAGCATAAAACCGTGGTGATCTCATCATCTGGGATTTAGTGGCGTGTGAGCACACACTTAACCCACATTCTGTAAATGCAGCATTAGATTAACACACATGTTTATGAGGTTGCGTTAATTAACGCTGGACAGTTGATTAAGCAGATAGTTTGCCACCTCGCATTTCATCACTTCAGTGATTTTAGTCATGTATTAATACATGGCACCATATATAACTTACTTATTACTTCTTAACCCAGTTATTAATATGATGCATTCTTCTAAATCTGAATTTAGAAAGATGGCTTTTTTCTTGACTTAATCCAAGACGTTAGGTGGTGTAGAAATGCAGCTCACAAATTTCCAGGTCATTAAACCACAGTACAAACATAGACAATGAGGAAAACACAAATTAAACGGATATGTGTAAACATGTGTGTGTAGTCTGCATGTGTGTGTGTGTGTGTTTGTCTGTGTGTGCAGTATGTGTGTCTTACTTTAATCTCGTCCTGAGTCAGTTCATGTGCGTAGAAGTTAAGCCCTTGTTCCCTCAATGGGAACAGCCTGTACCCACAAACAGAGAAATACATTGTGTTAAAGCAACGGTTTCTCCAGCTTTTTGAGCATCAGGAATCTGGAATCAGGAATCAAAACCAAATACTTCCCCAAACATTTTAAACTTGAACAAACCGCACAGATTCAGCAATTCGGTGTGGTTTGGATGAATGGCTGCAGTAATTTGGTTTGATGGATGGATGAAAAAATTTGATCTCATCAACAGTTGAGCATAAGGGGGGGGGGGGTAAGCCCAAAGTGGCACGGAAGTTAAAAACGCCCCTGGGTGAGACCAATACTGCCCTGGAGGGGTCAGGGTCTGGTACAGCAAAAGATTAAAGGCTGCATAAGCCATCCGATTAACACCAATTCTAACAATAATAGTAATTAAGCAAAAACAACCTCAAGTATTTTGTTGCATCTTTTATCACAGATATTAGTCAGCAAGTGAACATTTTGTGCTGAGGTTGAAGTACTGAAAGCAGGAAAAACGAGCGACAGCTTATGACGGTTGGATGACAGGTCTTCTTTGGTGTTCCTGGTCTTAGGAAGCACGGCTAGTAAACCAGAGACAAGGTCATGGGCGATGCACAAGATAATTAAAAAGATATGCAATATCTGATAGAAAGGTGTCAAAACACAAAGCATCACTTGTTGTGCCAACAAAAGGGGGACCCACACTTGTGTCTTTAAAGCCAATGCCAATTAAAGACACAAAAAAAAAACCACACACACATCACACATCACACATTCCTCAATACCTGAACAACAACTTGCTATTAATGACAGATTATTGACCCCTGGACTCGAGTCCAAATGATGAGATGATACATAGATTTCCTACTTGGAGATATTTTCTTCTCCTAAAGTGTACTCTAAATGTTTTATGATAGTCTTTATGTTAAGGTTTTAGTAACATTTGGTTTCTCATGTTTTAGAATACCTTCTAATATTGTCCTGTACTAGAGTCATGACTATTTCAGGGGGTGGGCTGCCCTTTATTGCCATCACATGGTGTGCATGCTGGGTAACATTTGATTGACAGCTGAGCAGGTTGTGCCATCACATACAGCGAGCGATGCTGTGAGTGAGAACTCACCACTGAATGTAAGTGTGATTGTGCTCCAGTTTGTCATAGTCACCTCTCCACTTCGTCAGGATCTCCTCAATAAAGATACCTGAGGAGAGAAAGGGGACCAATTAGCAGCCACACACATACGATGTGCAATGTGTGTGTGTGTCTCTGTGTGTGTGTGTGTGTGTGTGTGTGTGTGTAAGCTTGTATAAATATTTTATCTCCTGGTCTTTCTAAGTCAAACATGACCTTTAGCCAAACTAAACTCATGAATCCCAAAGCTAACACTACCTCAGTAGAAACATCTGCATGCGTGAAGTGTGTGCGTGTGTGTGTGTGTGTGTGTGTGTGTGTGTGTTTAGCCTCACCGTCAGGTACTAGTGGGATCTTGTTCAGATAGAAGCGTAGATTACGGTACTCGTTGGGCTGCCGGGACTTCCTGAAGTTCTACACATACACACACACACACATACACACACACACATGCAAACAGGCAGATATCAAAGAGGACGCACTGAGTGAATAATATAAGGAAGCCATCAAACATCGTGGATCGACAACATGAATGCATAAACACTAACATAATAATGTGTGTGTGTGTGTGTGTGTTCGTGTGTGTATTTGTGCATGTATGATGGTGTGGGTGAGTGTGTGTGCGTTTCTGTTTGTGTGTGTGCATATGAGGTGGTGTGCTTGTTTGTGTTGGTGCGTGTGTGTGCATGTGTTTGTGTGTGTGTGTGTGTTTGGTGGTGTGCATGTGTGTGAGTGGGTACCGGGTAGCTATGACGATATTTGTAGAGATCTCTGGCAGCATAGAAACTCCTCTTCATCTTCGGAACGGATTCTGGAGACTCAGTCAGCTGGGGGAAGGGAAGGAGAAGAGGAGGAAAGAAAGGGAGATAGAAGGAAGGATGAGAGACAGAGAGGAAGATTATCAAGAAAGGGAGGAAGGGAAGTAAGCAGATTTGGAGGAAAGAGCAAAGAAAGTAGGGATGGAAGAAAATAGATGGAGAAAAAAGAAGGAAGAAAGAATGGAAGGAGGAATGAAAGCGATGGGTTAAGGAAAAAACAGAAAGAGAAAGGAAAGCAAAGACGGGATGGAAGGAAGTAGAATTAGAGGAATGATCAAAGAACGGAAGGATGAAAGGGTGAAAGAAAAGGAGATAAGAGAAGAAAATGGCAGTAGGGAAGGAAGGAAAGAGCCAAGTAAATTAGGTAAGGAAGGAAGGATGAAAGGAAACAAAAAGGGTAGAGCATAAGATAGGAAGGAGAAAAGAAGAACAATAGTGGAAGAAGAGGAGGAAAGGAAGAAAAGCGGGGAACAGGAGAGGAAGATCGGCGGAAGGAGAGAAGAAAGGGGACGAGAGAGGAGGAGAAAGGATGAAGTGAGTGTGGATGCAGACGTGATGTCCTGCAGTCAGCTGATCAAAGCTCCGACTCTGTTTGTGAGATGGAGAGATGTCATCATCCATTCCTCTCTGACGGAGGACGAGAAACATCAGAGCTGCTCAACCACCAACTACATCCCAATCCTTCATCACAACTGGGTCACCTTCAAACCAACTGGTTCAGAAGGACTGGGTTACTCTGGGCCCGGTTCTGCTTCATCTATTGATTTATACTATTAAAAAACATGAAACAGTCTTGGTTCATAAAGTGAAACAGTCCAGGTTCACACAGTGAAACAGTCCAGGTACATACAATGAAACAGTCCAGGTTCACACAGTGAAACAGTCCAGGTACATACAATGAAACAGTCCAGGTTCACACAGTTAAACAGTCCAGGTACATACTGTTAATGTTTTTTTTATCATTTATAGGGGATAAGTCCACTTCCTTCTGATTCAACCGCTCTAAAGTGTTTAATCCTCAAGCAGCAGTTTATAATAACTTAATGTAGAATTTAGCGTAGTGAGTTTGAATGAGCCGCGGCTCGGCCGCTTCTCCTCGTATTCTACTGTAGTTTGAAGAATGATATAT
Organism: Lophius piscatorius; assembly: GCA_009660295.1. Taxonomy (NCBI): domain Eukaryota; kingdom Metazoa; phylum Chordata; class Actinopteri; order Lophiiformes; family Lophiidae; genus Lophius; species Lophius piscatorius. Next base: position 2,292 of record VRLP01000792.1, on the reverse strand, counting down.
TTGAACTAGATGGGGTTTGATCAAGCATGTTTTTACAAAAGTATTTGATGCTTATTACAAGGATTTGACTTTTTTTGGTTGTATGAAATGACATAATTGTCTTCAGTAAGTCCTCACATGCTTTAATATACCCCCCCCCCCCAAAAAAAAAATCTGCTAAGGTTAATGCCTTGTCCTCGGTGGCCGCTTTACCTGAGGTGTCCCTCAGGGCTCCATCCTTGGACCCTTACTCTTTAGCATATACATACTGCCACTGGGTCATATTATAAACAGGGTTCAGTCACATTTTACAATAACAAAATAAAGACTCAACAAAACAGTTGAGCAGGACATTAACGGGTTAAACGACATGTGCATTTTATATAATAGAGTTTCCTCTTCTAAATAAAGCAGCTTAAAACAGAGCTGCTCTCCGGCCTGTCAGTCACGTGACCTCCCGTGCATTCTGCACAACCTCCGGTGTACCTGCGGGCTCGAGTCTCCGCGGGTCCGCTCGCTCCCCGGCGGGCTGATGGAGTCGGAGATGCCGCTGTCCTCCGCAGCCGCCGGCTCGTCGCTCTCCGAGTCCGACCCCCACGTAGAGTCGCATTCCTCCACGGTGCTCGGCTCCTTGAGGCGCCAGCTGCCCAGCAGGTTTCCCATCTAAGATCATGCAGTCTCCGCTTTCAGCCCCTCATCTGCACCGACCAGAACATCGTTCACCTCCGGACCTGCCGCTGGGGTCTGCAGCGGAGCTCGGAGCCTTTAAATGACAGAAAGAGGGGGGATTTCCACCTCACGGATGATGAGGTTGATGGTGATGATGCGGCGTGTGTATGAGGAGCGATTAGTGCCAGAGCGAGGCAGTTCTTAAAGCTACACAGCAGGAATCCACAGCTGACTGTGGATGAATATAAATGATTTCATTATTACATCAATCCAATATATAATATTTATACATCTATAATATATGTGACATATAGATTATAAAGGCTGCCAACTCTAATTTCTATAGCATTAAAACCAACTTCCTATTATTGTAAGTTGTTTAGTCGAGCCTTATAAATAAAGTTTAAGGATATGATTATGCAATTATGCTTATTTTGAGAATACAAATATTTTGGTTTGCTTTTTTTTTTTTATAAATATGCCATTGTTTTTGTTTTTGTTTATTTGTGCACTGCTGAAATTTTCTAGTTAATGTATGTATATAAACTGATAATTAAAAATGTTAGACATGATAAAAACTGTTCACCTTACAACATTTAAATAAATAAACAGTGGGATGTCACCCACTAATCATTGCATGTTTAATAAAAAATAAATACATTTCCTATTTGAGTTGAGCAGTTGAGCTGAGAGGATGGAGGAGTGTTTGCATCTCTTGGTCATTTAATTTAGAGGAGCCTAAATATAATAATGTACCTTCTCATTGAGACATTTTCAACATAAATCCATGGATTAAAAAAACCCCAAAAAAAACAGAAAGCTGTATAAATATCAGCAAAATGCTGGCAAGTACTTGCTGGACTCTAAAAATACACTTTAGATGGATCCCTGCATGTACAGTATGTGTGTGTCCCAGTGGTGAAATGAATCCTACGCCACTCATAACAAATGAACTATCTGCATGTCTGTAGTGCCTCAACTGAATTTATATCATTTTATAAATTATAGGGGGGTAAAAATTTTAAAATAATGATATTGGCTCCTACTCCACTTCATGATGTGACTGATGGATGTGATGCTTCTCCTCATCCTGCTGCTGTGTGGCATCAATCATCCTCCGTACTGTGTCCCTGTAACAGCAGCTTCAGGACTGACGCTGCATCACGTGACAGCAGGAGGAGCGCATGGAACCCTCTCTGAGATGATCAACGTCACTCAGGAGCAAAAGGAAGAATTCTGCAATGTATGGTAATATTTTATTAAGTTTTTAGTAAACAGAAGTCGTGTGAATAGTTGTGTTATGACTCTAGTCACAACAGAATTATATTTAATTTGTTAACTTATTCTTTTGGACAAACATTGAAAAAAGTAAAAAGACTTCAAAGAAAAAATATACTCAAAGATTTTATGGAAATATTCACCTTGTAATGGATTGGAAATGTGAATGAATGATATAAAGAAATCAGGATTTTCCTACAGCGTGACTTTGTTTTCACATGTGCTCGGTTTCTACTTCTCTGATTATCTGGTAAAAAAAAAACAAAAAACTGGAAATTCAGCAAACTTACCCTTTCCTTGACTTTCTGTGACTTTCCTTGTAAATATTATGGAATTTATTGAAATAAATTGTCAGCAAATTAAAAA